>JABFEV010000910.1:0-44408 GCA_013618395.1 Fusarium domesticum | reverse complement strand
TGTACGACAGGGCAATAAATAGAACAATACGATAGATGTAACAATGTCACGTCTGGTAATAGTTCAATTACAAGTGATGATGATGTCAAAGGTAATTGAGGTAACCAAGTTGTGTTGATAGCTGGTGAGCTATCCTATCTAATGCTAATGAATGTGTTCCTTATATACTAAGGTCGTATAAGTGATCGAAGTGACCGACGCTCGGTCGCTTCGGTCGCGATCGAGGTGATCGAAGCTCGATCCCTTCGGTCGCTTCCTGACTGGTCAGTCGGAGCATAGTTCTTCCCTTCCTAGCGTGCTGCGGCCCGTTCCTTGACCAGGTCGTGACAGGGCGGCTGACTTACTTCTCTTCCGATTTGTCGACTTATAATAGTCAATGGTCCCGTGACGCCACGACAAAGACCCCTCATAATCCAACTCTGTTACTCTTCCTTTTAGCTCATACAACATCTTTAACTTTCTGGAAACCATCACTCATCTGGATGACTCTGCGCAGGCTTCATTCGGCTCTATTAACTCCCCGTCCAAATGCCATATCTATGGCCACCATCATCATTACCATCATCATGGTGATGATGCTCCCAAGACCAATGTAGTCAAGACCAACGTAGTCTACTACTAAAACGCCATCAGACGTCCCAACTATATACATCAAGAACAAGTATTACAACTATTATCTCCCTGCCCAGCCTCGTCCCTCTTGTACGCTATACGATCGTGGCTCAGTGCTTCAGGGGGATTGCTCTATGGCTTCCCTTCAAGACACTTGGCTAGGCGATAGCCAACAACGGCTGTCTTGTTCCAAGTCTATTTCCAGTACCCTTTCCTCCATCCTTGGCCATTCTCTTCGAGGCCTTTTCTATCCAAGGCACGGTCTGGTCATGTCGTATTCATGAGTTTGCATTTGAAAGATTCTACTAGCTGTGTGAAACAGTCTGCATGAATCTTTCTCTTACTGCTTTCGGTCCTCAAACGTCAAGGGACAGTCATCCTACACACTGTTAACTAATGCACACCGTCAGAAGACTTGCGGCGTAAACTGACCTTGGGGAAGATGGTGGCAAAGACTTTGATCTCCTCTGACAAAGGCGTGGGGTGGTGCTTCCAGTTAAGCATCACTGACGCTTTTCCGACCATCAGTGCCAGGTTAAGCTGGGCATAAACCTGGCCGAGACAGTAATGAGGTCCGACACCAAACACAAGGTAGTTCTTGGCGCCCTTCTCCTCAGCATCACCGGTGTAGTATCGCTCAGGGTCGAAGTGGTCGGGGTTCTCGTAAACATCGGGGTCGTGAAGGGCCATGTAGGTCGTAGGAATCAGCATGGAGCCTACAACAATGGTCAGTATATCTTCATTTCCTTTTCAGAGCTTCATCCAACTTACCCTTGGGAACGGTGTAGCTATCAGTGATGGGGAAAGCCTTCTTGGTAACGTAGGGGATCATCAGGACGGGAGGGCGGTAACGGAGCAGCTCACGAACAACAGCACGCGTATAGGTCATGCCCTCGAGCTTGTCCATGCTGACCTCAGCGTTAGGGTCACCGTTACGTGCCTGGATGTTCTCCTCTCGAACACGGTCGAGAACGTCGGGTCGCTGGGCCATGGTCTGGAAAAGCCAGGTGGCGGCACTGCTGGTGGCGTCCTGCGAAGCAAACAAGAAGGTGAAGATGGTCTGAGAGATCTCGTAGTCGGTGAACATGCGCAGGAGCGGGGTGGGCTTCTCTATGCCCTCTGTCTCGCCCTTCTCCTCGGCCTCGCGCCAGCGCTGCGACTTGATCATCTGCAGAACCCAACCGTCCATGATGCACGTCACCTCACCTCCGGCGGCCATGCGAACCTTGCTCTTGGCGGCACACTTGGCGAACTCGGCCAGATCGTAGTCGGCCGCCTTCTTGCCATACCAGGTCTTGGTGAAGGGGATGATGATGGGGAAGTTGACAAGCTCGAGGGCAGCAGTGATGAGGTAGTAGTCATCGGCGATCTTCTTGACAGCCTCATCCGACAGGTAGTGGCCGACAAAGGTACGACAAGAGACGGCACACATGAGCTCACGGAATTCGGGCATGAAGGGGACGGCAGCGCCATCGGCCTCCTTGGTGATGTTGACAAAGCGCTTGAAGTAGGCGTTGTAGACCTCCTCCTGACCGGGCAGATAAACCTCAAGTGCTTTGCGGGTGAAGAGGCCGTTGAGGCCCTTGCGGAAGTCAACGTGGGCCTTGCCATCGAGGAAGACCCAGTTGTCATGACCAAGCAGCTTATGGGCGACATCGACGACGCAGGGCTTGACATAAGCAGGGGAATTGAGGACCTTGCGCGCCATGTCACGGGTCGAGGCAATGACAACGAACCTGGTCACAAGCAAATTAGTTTTATGTTCCAATCAACGAGAACTCGATCTGACAGGTCAGAGAGGCTCACTTGTGGAAGACGGAGACACAGCTCAGAGGACCGCTGCACCACTTTGCGTAGTACTCTTCAAACTTGGGGTCCATGGACTGGAGGAAAGGACCGATGAAGGGCATCTTCCAGGCGGGGCCAACGATAGAGCCCTTGCTCGTAACATAGCTAACTGCAACACAGATGATGATTAGCGACATAATGGAAAGTAGGGCTAGTTGCTAAGAGAGTTTGAGACGCACATTGGTCATAGACGACGCAGAGAGCGAAGAGGGTGAAGAGGATAGTCCAAAATCCGGCATTGGAGATGGTCTCGACGACGTAGTCCAGCTGGGGAGGGATGTTGACGCTCGCATATTTGGAGTTGACGAGCATCGAGGTGAAACCACCAGAGGTAGAGTTGGCGGCGTCCATTTTGGTGGACGAATTCGGGGTTTACTCGACAGCGTGTCCAGGTGACAAAGAGGTCGGATCGAAATGTATCGCGACGCAAGACCGTTGTTAAAGTCGGCGTCTAGTGTGTGGCAGCTGGGCGTATGCTGTGCTTCCGTCCGTATGATGCGACCAGGTCTGATCAACAGAGTGACACAGGAAGACGGATGCAAGGCGAGTTAAGTCTGGTCTCTAGAGCGACCAGTGAATCTCTCCGGGTCTTTGGGGGGAGGGAGAAACGTGGGAGTTGGAGTTGAGAGTTGTAATAAGGGGAGGAACGAGACAAAAAAAAAAGGGAGGTGGAAGGAGTGGAGGTCTTGATAGATGAGCAGTGGCAGGTACCCAAGGGTAGTAGAGGGAAGTATCTTCATTTTCTTTCGGGAGACGCCTCCTCCATTCAGTGGAAGCAAGGTATGGAAGGTACTTGTAACAACCACTAGTGGTACGAGAAGGGTTTTGGCGATTGCATTATGCCCCTCCCTCCCCCCAACCAAATTGAAGACGGGAAGTTGATGCTTGGCCAATTCATTGCTACCATTTCTAGCCTGGTCATTCCGATCCTGCTTGCCATGTCATAGACTGCAGGAATGGCAACCGCGATTGTCTATTTAACTGCTGTATTTGTAGCTACAATAACAACTGTGTATTGCCTTAATAGACATCCAGGAGAACATCTCAGAAAGACAGTATAAGAATAAGAAATTTTAGGTCAGGATCACTAATTGATACTCTAGTGAGTGGCCGGGGGGAGGGGTGTGGTTGCTATGTATGTAATGGGAGATCAACGGTGTCAAAAAGGTGTTAGTGAAGAAGAAGAAAAGAAGAAAAAGGGTAAAATGTGGTGGGTAGTGAGTACAGACCGTTGGGTGTGCGAAAAGGGGAGATGTAGTGCAACCCTCGGGGTCTTGGGGTGCAGGCATACTCCGGATGATAGCTTTTTTTCTTTCTATCTAGACTTTTGGAGTTTTGAAGGTTGAATAGACATGTTGTGACTCTAGTTCTTTGTTCTTCTATACAGATTAGGCTATTTGAAAGCTTCTTAACAACTACAGCAGCACCGTTAAAATCGAATTGATTCTCTTTGTCTACTCTATCACAATGTTTATACAACTAGCAAGTGGTCGTCCAAGGGGTGTGGATGATTTCATGGTCTGGTGGGGTTGACAACTGCATCCATGACCAAGCCCACCAAGATGGTTGTTTGAGCTCGCAAAAGCAATTGAAACCCAGCTGTTGATCCTATAGATATCTCTGGCGGTCAATGATTTCGATATCTGGATCCTCGATTGCCTTACAAGTTGAAGTCCCCAATTTATTCTCATCTTTCCAGTCTTGTCAAGCTGGACAGTTGAACACTTCTTAGACATGATTATGATGCGACAGTGCACTGGACTCTCATTTCGAAAATTTTAATATTGGAACGTGGTGTGATGTGTGATGACACTTGGTGAATCTCCTAAAAAGGTTTAGTTTCCGCTTCTCAAAGCGGCCCCAGTCCGTCCGGCTGCTTCGGGCTTCTGGGCCTGGGAAGGCGGCCCTTGTACGCCCTTGCACGCCGCGCCCCATAGCTGCAAGTACTTTCTTTGGAAGAGAGGGAGTCGGAGTCAAAGAGTCAAAGAGCCAAAGGAAAGAAAGAAGTAAACCCAACCTAGTTGTATCTATCCCGTAATGGTTAATTGATCCTTTGTAAAACCCGACACTCGGGAATAAAGTCTCCCGTTGGCAAATTGCGTGGGTAGTGAGACTTTTCTCCCTCTGCCCAGAGATGCTGCTCTTACTTACATGGTTGTCAATTGCCCAAGAGTCTGTCCACCGCTTCCTTGCTGCCTCAGCTCAACCTCTCTCGGATAATAATAATGAAGGGTTTCATAATCCTTTCCTTTCTTTTTTGCCCACCTAATCAACGTAGTTGCCAGTCCGGAAAACCCCCTTGTGCCACGTAGTATGCCTTGTTCATCGTACGTTTGTCGGAACTCCCTTCGGCAACTATCTCATTGCCAGCTTATAAACGCAGCTGTGTACAAGCAAGTAAGGCCAGCAGCAGCCTGCGTCTCATTAGACACTCACATTCGCAAAAAGGTGTGTGGTTGTTTGATTTACACTACCTACGAACCTGTCCCTGTCCCTGTTCTGCCATCCACACCAGAGGTGCAACCCGACAACACCCAACGATTGATTGGTCCATCTACATGAACCGGATGGACGAGCAAACACAAGGCCAGGGACGTGATCGCGTCACAATCCAATGACGGAGCCAGACGAACCAGGTCCCCCCCTCTCGTCTTGCCATTGAGATGGGTGTGGACGGGAATATTACGGTAAAGGTTCAACGTAACCACGTATTCACCCCCACCGTTACGAGAATGGTTCCCGTGGTTGGCTAACAAATGATACGGCGTATTCGGTCGCTTGGCCAATATTACTAGCTGTATCCGTGTGTAGTAAGTCTTGGCATCGGGGAGTTGGACTGTGCCGAATAAATTTATGTACATTCGACCAAAAGACTGATTCGGAAAGACACTCTTCTTACTGTACACGTACATACATCAATACCGAGAGACTATTAATTAGCACGATCTAATGAACGCCCCGAATACGAATACGCAGCAAGTGGGTTGAGTCTTGTCCCAGGTTGGCCTAGACCCATTTGTCCATGTCATCTGGCAGACGCCTTGTCGATTCGTTTATCGCGTTGCTTGGCTCTACATATGACTAGGTAGGCATTTCCAGCAGCCCTGTCGACGCATGGGCTTTGAGTTTCGATATTGTACCACTCTATTACAGTGTACCTGACTCTCTGGTATTGATTGTTGAGGCGGGAGATGGCCTTGGCAGTCATGATATTGACCCATGGATCTTTCCGGCATACCCTACGCCATCCATCTGGTTGCGCTGGGTTTTTTCACAGAGGTCAATCATGGCTGGTTGATGTGGGTTGACAGCATTTTCGCCATACCATGCATGACCATGACCGTGACCGTGACCGTGACCGTGACCGTGATCGTGACCGTGATCGTGACCGTGGTTTGAGTGCTGCTGATATGCACGACATTTGATGAACCACTTGTGCTTTAGGCAAATAAACCTTGTCTATTTATTGTTGACGATGAAATGGTCAGCACTACTCTTTTGTATTGTCCACACTGATATCTCTCTTGGTAGTTAGTTGTGCAATGTTGATATCTACAGCAGTCTGCTTACAACCACGACACTGCCCCTTTCATCATCGTCATACATGCTGCTTATACACACTAACCAGCTTCTCTTCACGAAAACCACCCTGTCAGACAGCATCTTCCTAAAACAATGCTCACTTTGGCTATCGGGATTGCGTCATAGCTGTTCGTGACGACGACCTACCCTATAACAGGCCTTATCCGCCCTCTCTAATCTCCAACTTGATGCAATCCAGAAAGGGCCGTTCCCCAAGGGATGACATCTATTGGTGACTCCTACATACAAGTGCGACGAGAAAGTGGATGTTTCTGCCGTAGGCGCGTTTAGACAGGTAGGTACTTTAAAAACAGGTAAACAAGCCCAAAGGTCACGCTTTCAAGCCCGATGGAGCGAGTGGCATTGACTATAACTGGAACCATCCGCAGCTGTCAACGAACTCTCACTATTAAACCTAAACATACACATACAACACATACAACACATACAACACATACAACATCCCGTTTCCCAAACAGACATCAACAACAAGCAATCTGTCACGACCGAATAAAACCAACAACCATGCCTTCCTACATCGCAAGTCTACACAAAGAGTTGCCCCGCATCCACTCTGCTGACTATAACCCCCAGGTCACTTGCAAGGAGAACGCCTCCGACTCAGATGTCCAGGCGTAAGAAGAACCCATTCCCCATCCTCAATAACATGTCTAACTAACAACACACAACCAGCGTCAAGGACGAGGTCACAAAGAAGGGCGGAAAGATCGGACACGAGTACAGTCTCATCAAGGGTTTCTCGTAAGTACTCGTCTGTCTTGTGCATCACGACGAACAACATGGCTAACGTAACCAAACCCCCCAGAGTCGAGTTCCCTGAAGACTCAGTCCAGTCTCTCATGTCCCATGAACACGTCGAGGCTATCGAGGCTGATCAGGAGATGAAGATCCAGTAAGATGGGATACACGTCGAGTTGTAGCTAGCTATTAGTACACAGGTCAAATATCAAGCGTTTTGATGTCTCATAGAAACCTTGACTGTATTTCCTGTCTTTGCCACGATGACTTCTGATGGCCATGCTACCAGACTATTGAACACCCGAATAAACCGCCCTCAGTAACCACATCCCATCAACCCCGCGATTTCACAAGATATCCTCATGACAACACCTCGAGGAACCAGCTCCCAGTGACGTAGTTGCCAAAATCACCCCTCCTCCTTTTCTCCCAGTGAGCCGCGCCTACCTTACCTGCGATAAGCTAAAACCCCACCCCGCACATCGCCCGGCACGAGACCCAGTTAAGCCGGCCGAAACCGTGCTAACAATTTTGATAAGCCGGGGGCCCTTTGCTTGCGATAACCGTGACACCCCCCACGACATCTCCAACTCCCGATGACAGTGACGTGACGTTAAAGCACAAAGCAACATCACGGCACATGACATTTTTATATTATCTTTACCATTACTTAGTATATTCAAAGCCATAAACGACCAACGAACTTGCCCACTCAACATGCCGATATGAGTGTCCAATCAACAAGGTCAATAATAAGGTGCACCGCACCTCTTGTCCGTCTCGCATCCCAGCCCTGGTCTCGGTCTGTAGCACCAAGTACATGGCCGACTTTACAGCAGCGACACCTCTGCCAGCCGCATACATATCGACCCAATGGCTTTGCTGTGCCTTCAGGTCGTAGATGTCTTCACTCGTCGAATGTCTCGGACGAGGAGATTGCGACCCTGGCCAGGCAGCATCAACATCCTCTTAGTCTTGCTGATCTCGTGAGGTATACGCTCTCCCCATGTAGAGAGAGACTCAACGAAGGGACAAGCCGACTAACTCAAATATCTTCACAGACATGGCCGTCCTCCCCTATCAGCAGACTCCCTCCTCTCCTCCGCCAACTTCGCCCTTTCTCTCCTCCCCGTCCGTCTCGCCCACCGCATCCAAGCCCTCCGCAACCTCCCCTACATCGTCGTCGCGAACCCAAACATCTCCCGCATCTACAACAACTACCTACACTCCCTCTCCATCCTCCTCCCCTACTGGCACGCCACCCGCCAGGGCCGACCCATCACGACGTTAGAGGAAGAGGTAAAGTTCACACACGTCCTTGCCGAGCTCGTCGCCACTCACACAGACACGATCCCTATCCTTGCAAAGGGCTTCCTCGAGAGTAGACGCTACATCTCCGCCGATGAGGTCACGCGGTTTCTGGACCACCATCTCCGGGCGCGTATCGGCACTCGTCTTGTTGCTGAGCAACATATTGCTCTACACTTTAGCTCTCAACCGCATTTTGACCCGGCTGCCAGCCCGACGCCCTGTCCCGAGCATCCCTCCTACATTGGCGTTATCGACACTGCCCTTCGGCCCGCCGACATTGTCGAGTCCTGCGCCGGCTTCGTCGCAGACATTTGCGAGCTCCGATATGGCACACGGCCGCAGCTCCTGATTGACGGCGAGCCAGATACCACCTTTGCCTTTGTCCCCATGCATCTCGAGTACATTATTACGGAGCTGCTCAAAAACGCTTGCAGAGCTACGGTCGAGGCTAGATCCTCCGAGCCCGTCATCGTCACCATCGCCCCGGAGCCTGTGCGACAGGACATCCCTTTTCGAGCATCGAGAAGCCCCCTCGACAGTGATCACTCAGGGATCGCCCCCCTCGACGACAACGTCCCCGGCGTAACTATCCGCATCCGCGACCGAGGCGGCGGTATCCCTCCCGAAGTGTCACAGAATATCTGGTCCTACTCATTCACAACCTTCACCGACGACGCCGACAACTTCCCAGGTTCGAGCAGCGGCAGCGATGGTTTGAGCGCCATATCTAACGCTAGCACGGGAGGCAGCTCAATCGCCGGTCTGGGTTATGGGCTACCTCTGAGCCGTGCGTACGCTGAGTACTTTGGTGGGGGAATCGCAGTCCAGAGTTTGTACGGATGGGGGACGGATGTGTATCTACGGTTGAAGGGAGTTGGGAGATTGGATAAGTAGTCTTGGTGTATTCCCCCATCTACAAAAGGTGAAATATGTCTATGATTTGATGAGATGTTGGCAGACAGTATTGGAAAATACACTTACGCCATATTTATCACATAAAAAAGCCTACAAAATATTAGGACCAAGCACGCAGTACAACACCCTTAACAAGAACATCACTACACATCACATACCTAGTCTTTATATCACTTGACAATAGTGGAAGTGCAGTCTACATCGATAGTCCCCATGAATCAAGACCGAAAGAATAGAGTGCAAGAGCAGATGACATTAAGAATATATAAAGGAAAGGCAGCCTCTTCCCTTGTCGTGTGGGACAAGGTAGTAGAGATTCTTCAATCAAGGTCCAGCCAGTCCAGCCCAGTCCAGCCTTGAGCTATTAAGCCGATAAGTTTGACAATAAACTTGCAAGTATCATGTGTAGATATGACAATGCTACACCAACAAAACATACACCCACACGTGTGACTCCTCCCCATCTGCCCTTTAAAGCGAAGTAAATAGTAGAAATATTCAAACAAAAACCGCAAATAACGCCAATTAGCTTCTCTCTCCTTCATTCATTCTTTTTCTTCCTACAAAACAATTTCCCCAAAAATAAGTCAACCTTGCGAATGCAAGCAATCACATGTTCTCCAACTCGTGATCGATCTGGCGGTCCATAAAGGTCCGGCGCTCGCCAACAAGTTCTGTCTGGAGACGCTGCTCAACAAGGGCGCGGACCTGCTTTTTGGTCACCGTGTCAAGATCAACCTCGCCCAGGACGGAGCGGATCGACTCGACAATGGCCATATCAGTCGGTCCAGAGTGACCTTGCTGGAAGTCAAACGACGATTGTGATCGCATGGGATCGTGCATGGGCGATCTTGAGCTACCGTTGAAGCCAAGAGCAGTACCTGATCGGCTGGCGCCGCCTGTGGCAGGAGACAAATTCGCCTGGCCGCGGAGGTTGTTGACGCTGGGTCGCTGGCCAGGGAAGTCCTGGTAAGGTGACTGGCTGCGGTTCATGTCCTGGAAGCCCGTGTTCGTGGACATCATAGATTGACGATGCTGCATCGCGTTGGTGCGGTTGTTCATAGCAGGTGACTGAGGAGGCATGTAAGGGTTGTGTCCGGGCATGCCAGTCAGTACCGAGCCCTGAGGGCCAGCCGAGTAGACAGACTTGATCTCATCCATCTCGTATTGATCTCCGAAAGAGTAGTCGTTCTTCTCCTGGTATCCACCTCGTCGGCCGGGGAGGTTGTTGGAGAGAGCATAGTCGTCCCACCGCTGCAGGGGGATGGAGCGCGGATCGAAGCCAACGTCGTCAACAGCAACGACCTTCTTGCTACCCTTCTCACCAATGACGACACGGGTATTACCCCACGAGAAGTTGTCCTGGTTCCAGAAAGAGTAAATGGGGAGGATAAAGGAGTGGATGGGGAAGGCGATGATATAAATAATCATCCATCCAATATGCTGCCATTTTCTCTTGAGGATAAAGATGAGCGCCTGGAGACCATACACGGCACCAATCATGATAAGTGAGATCATAGGGATTGGACCAGTTCCGGTGGCAAGGATGTAGATAAGGTAGGCGATATAGACGCAGGTCGCAGGTAGGATAATAGTACCGCAAAGATCGATGAAAACGACGAATCGCATACTAAAGCAGCAGAAACCACAAAGCTCCTTAAGTTGCATTAGCTCGACGAGGTTATGGACAGTCGAGTTAATCCATCGTCGACGTTGGGATAGTAGAACGCTCCATGACTCAGGCGCAGCCGTCTGACATTGAGCATCCGGAATGAACTTGTAAGACATGGTCGGAAAGTGCTTGGTCATGAGTGTGGTCAGAAAACGATCCTCACCCAGAGCCAACAGGTTCTTCTTGTGCAGAGTATCGACATCGCAAATGCTATAGTCTCTGATGACATCGTCGGAGATAATGAGGGGCTTAGCCTTGTCGGCGGTTCTGAGTCGGTACATGGTGAAACTGTCGAGCAGCAGTTAGCATAAGGTGCTCGGTCATCAGGAGGGACTGTAGCTTACCATCCAGGCAAACAGGTAACACTGCCAAACAAAGACTCGAAAGCCTTGGCCAGGTGATGGGAAATAAAATACTCATAAACCTGGATCATAGTCCACCAAGTCTTTTCGTCGTTCTCCAACGAAGTCTCACCACAGATACCAGCAATCTTGGCATTATGAGCGCAGGCAGCAACCAGTCGGTTCAACGAGTCTTCGCTAACACTAGTATCGGCGTCGACCATTAGGAGATATTCGTATAGTTCGGGATCCACGCCAATGATGTTGACCTGGTGAAACATCTCAAGCTCGAGAGGAGACATGGGAGAACGGTGATGGACTCGGTTGAGGAAGCTCATCAGCAGAATTTGGGAATCACGCTTTCCACGATTGCCGGGCTTAGTCTTGGACTGCTCCGACTCCTTACCGACCTTGACAATAACGAGGTAAGGGACAACGTTACCCTCATATTCATAGAGACCAGA
Organism: Fusarium domesticum; assembly: GCA_013618395.1. Classification (NCBI taxonomy): domain Eukaryota; kingdom Fungi; phylum Ascomycota; class Sordariomycetes; order Hypocreales; family Nectriaceae; genus Fusarium; species Fusarium domesticum. The sequence goes on along the minus strand of JABFEV010000910.1, from coordinate 32,904 downwards.
GTAAACCTTGCCGTAGTTGAGCTGTTCGCTGCCAGCACCGACCGACTTGAAGGGAAGAGCAGGAGGATCAACCTTGGGGTCAACGCCAAGGATATCGAGAACAATCTTGGGAGTAGGACGATCATTGCCCTCACCAACAATGACACCATCACAGATGACGCAGATCAGCTTGCGCTTGTTGTCGTACTGGAGAGCAGTTAAGGAATCGAGGGCCTTGCGAAGTGAATCCTCGCCTTCAGTATAGGCAGGAACCTGGCAGATAACGAATTTGTCCTGAGGCGAGGGTCGTTTCTTGGAACCAAACTGCAGGGCAGCTACGAACTTGACGACAACAATGAAGCAAATGATGACGGCGAAAGCCAGAAGAAGATAGTTGTTGACCTGGCACTTGGGGGTTTCGCGGAAGTCAGTAATACCCCTGTAGGCGATGTTCTGGATACACTGCCAACTGTTTCGAATGTTGGCGTTCCTCGTCTTGTTGCCAGACGAGTTCTCAATGAGCGCATCGAGCTCGGCCTTGATGTTGGTACCGGGAGAGTTCTTCCAGAGGTCTGACACGTCGCTGTTGAGGAACTCGTAGGTGGCGACATTGGGCTGCTTATCCTGGGTGTAGAAGTAATTGGAGAGATCGTAGATCTCGTCTCCATACATCGCCCACATGTACTGATCATTTAATCCCTGGCTCTTAACCGTGCTCTTCTTGATGACAATGTCACCGTGGTAGTACTCTTTCATCTTGGGCAGGAACTTGTCCCAGTACCAATTGTCGTCGGCGAGTGCGCTCCTAGGGTCGCTATTGAAGAACCCAGAGTTATGAATGGCAAGGGGGCTGTCCTGGGTGTTGGTGTTATTGACGAGAAGCCTGGTGGTTTCCTTGATACCCAGACCTCTGCAGGCCCTGTGCAAGGGTTGTGGGAAATAGTCGTCCATGACCTGACCCGCAACCTCCATCATGTTGGCCGAGGTCGTCTTGATATCGGTGTCACTGTGTTGCTGACGCCAGAAGTCCGTAAGATCATAGACCTTGCCATTGACGCCGACCCAATAATCATTGGAGGCTGTATGGCCAGAAAGCTCCGAGGCACTCCAAACCTTGTCCGATTTGGGACAGAGGAGCTTTCCAAAAAAGATAATCCAGAAAACGATCAGGGCATTGGCGAGGAAGATCATAAAACACAAAACTACCTTTTCACGCCAGGCCATGCGAACGTCGGGTCGTTTCATGCGGCCGACAAAAGAGAGAAGCGGGGACGGGATCCAGAAGGTGAGTGCCCAGACGAAGGCAATCCAGGCTCGTCGACCAAAGGTAAGCTGCTTAGTCTCGACGTGCTTTCCTTTGGCGAGTTCGCCATCCAGAACGCCAGCGAGTTCGCCATCCTCGTTGTAGTAAACGGCGCCCTTGTAGGTATCACCTTTGTTGCCCAGACCGTAATCACCGGCAACGTTCGAGTTACGCATGGCAGTAGGGGCTATGGAAGGGGCCAAATTCTGGTTATGGCTGATGGTCGCCTGGCTGATGTTGCCGTGGCTGAAATTGCGGCCGTGAACCAGATGATCGTTGCTTCCACTCATACTGTTATCCATGGGCTGGGCAGGGAAGAAACCGCTGCCGTTGTTTGAGTATCCGGTATCGAAGCCGGTGTTGAATGGGTTGTTGCCGACGCTCTGGAGGCTGTGTGCTGGCTTGATGTCGAGCATACTTTCAGCTTCCCACCAGGCGTTTTCGCGAACCCAAACACGTTCTTTGCCAATGAAGACCTCACCATTGCTCCATCCTCGCTCAAGCATCCAGCTTTCGATCCCGTCCTTGCCATCTTTGCATCCAAGAGGGGCATATCGCTGCACAAACTCCTCAACGTCAAAATCGGCAGTGTAGTCGAGGTTTCGGTTGCGGCGGTTCGCCCACTCAGGGAGCCTCCAGGAACGAAGTTGTCGAGACACTGTACCAGCTGACCAGGCAGAAGTGATGGCAGGTAGAGCGGCGAGATTGACGGGAGAGTCGTCAGTGGGGTGTAGTGAGAGGTGATACCAAGCACGACTGGAGCTGAGAATGGCAGGAAGATCGAAGCGACCGGCCCGTCCAAGATTGACGCCCTCTCCCTCGATGGGGAAAAGAAGCTTCTTGAGGAAGCTTCCATCCTCAGAGGCATAAGCAACCTTCTCCAGAATCTCCTCCCTCTTTTCGAGTTCATGCTGACGGTCGCGGCCTTGGGGCCCAGTCATGATGCCCAAATCAGGGGCAACCTCAGCCACAGCCTGCTGCATTTCCCGAATGACTGATGATCCAGCTGGATGAACTTCGACACCATCTTCAATCATTTCAGAATTGATACCGAGTGTGTCGTCGAAGATGGTTCGCATGGCCAAGGCTTTGGCGAGGGTAGGGTCGGGTACCTCGATGACGGAGATGGAAACAGTATCGCTGGAATCCTCATTAGAGTTAGGGGTGCGAGCACCACGGCCGTCAATGGACTCATCACCATCCCGGATACGAAGCATCTGGGCGGCGATGGCACTGTTGGCCTTGGAGATGACCCAATCCACAAGGGATTCGTAAAGTCCGCCAACGAGTGTGCGGCGGTCCTCGGTACTCAATTGAGACATGAGAACCTCGGGCTCCATGCCCAACAAGCCGCTCACGTCCTCGCAGATCTCTTCCAGGTCATCGGAATCGGCATCATAGTCGAGAGTGTCGCCAAGCTTGAGCAGACCAGCAAGAGTAGAGATGAAGTTGCGGTGGGCAGATCCCTTGATGCCAATCTCCTTGAGGGCCTGACGGAAATCGTCAGCCGCAGCCGCATCATCAGCGGTAGCTAGGTATGAGGGAGGGTCGTAATGTCCTGAGCGGGCCAGCAGAGCATAGGCTGAGGCAGACTTGAGACCCAGAAATTCCCGTTCGGCCGGAGTGGAGGCCGATGTGAGTAGGTAGTAGAAAACGTCGAAGGCGCGGTAGCCAGCCTCGGCTGGTATGTTGAGCAGACCGTGCTTGGTATCAATGCCGCCCTGAGACAAGGCCAGCGATGCACCAGCCAAGTTGCCAGTCAGGTTAAGCGTAAGGGTAACACCAAGAGCAACTTGTCTTGGGGTGGAAGGGTTATATGGGGTGACACATCGGAGGAATGGGCGGACAGCTTCCATAGACTTGTAAACTGACGTGGGAATGGCAAAGGGAAAAGTGTTGAGGAAGGGAAGAAGAACGGAAGGGGTCGAATGATGAAGAGATCTGTTACATGGTGATTAGCATCGTTGTTGGCATTGCCGTCGAATCATAAAACATACCCCAAGATCACGCAACCATCCTCGGCGCGCCGTATAGCATGCTCCCAAGCTCGGGCGGCCAGAGAGGCATCGACAGTAGGGCCGGTCTGGGCAGCAGTGAGCCATGTGTTGACAACGACACTGGTGCTGGCATCGAGTTGGTGAGCCTGCGAGGCCAGGTAGTAGTTGTGGACAGCGTTGAGCAGCGTGGTGGTCGAGACCTGGGCAGACTGAGGGCCTGCAAGTCGGGAGCCACCCATGCTGTCGGACGCCATAGAATACATAGACATTCGACTCGCCATGGCTGAGGACGGTGATGTCCTCGAAGGACAATCAGATAATATAGGACGTCGCTAGCCGTGGTGTTGAATATAAATCGGGGTATCGGTGTCGAGGGGAAACTGCAAGAGTCGGATGAAAGGCCGTCCTCCAAGAGACTCTTCGAGACGATAAAGCGACTAGGCGGTAGAGCGAGTGAAAGCAGTGACAGTCAAATATTAAGATGCCAAAGCCAAAAGAGTACAAGAGGCTTGATGCAAAGTGGTTAGATGGCGAGGAAGACGTTCGTCGCTGGGCAACGCGACCCTCCTTTTCTTTCTTGGATGCAACTATCACGGCCTCGGGGGCTGTCAAGATGCAAGAAAATTAGCAAAGGCGAGGTATTAACGATCGAAGGAGACACAGCCAAAGCGAATGAGGCTGGTCGAGTAAAGTCGGTAGATGAAGCAGGAAAAGATATTGAACACACTCCAAAATGAACGCTTTCCAAGTGTTGAAGAGACGACCGGGTCTGGTATGAGGAGGACCTGGGACGAGAGACAATGAGCGTAGTGTGCCCCATGCCCTGAAGAACAAGCCTCGGACGGGGGAGCAGATGCTGACCGTGTGACGCTGACACTGTGTACGGAGGGCGTTAGAGTCGGCAGATGCAGACTTTCAGGGAGGGTCAACGGCCCATCCGTCGATGATTTTACAACTACGTTGTAGCGTCGGACAGGGGCTCGAGGCGCCTCAGGCGGGCTTCAAGGGATGCCTGCGGGGACGCTTGCCAAGGGTCCCCGATTCGACCGGGCGAGACGGAGGATGGAGATGGGTTCAGAAATATGTACCATAGGCAAAGTACCTTGGTCATCAAAGTCGATCCCGCTCATCGAGGTCATCTCATCGATTGTTTGTGATCCTTTATAAGGCGGACGGAGAGATGAATTTTGGCTCGGATGTTCATGCATACGAAGTCGTACCGTGATAATTAAAGGTCATGTACGTGTAAATTCCTACTAGCTATGAAGATAGCCATTGAAAAATAACATCACGACGATCAGACAATAAACATGGATGATTAGAAGAAGAAAAAATGTAGGATAGCGATGGATCATATTCGATAGGACGGAACATGCCCTCCCCACCCACACCATTGTGACAGCTTTTATACAGTACTTTCTCCATTCATGTGTCTCTTTACTTGGAACAAAAACCCGCCAGGTCAGCCATCATACCTGTCGGAGCAAAGGGGTGGAAAGCCCTGAATACTACTCCGTAGTTGTACTACTAACGATGAGACCTCAAGTGGGAGGCAAGGGGGCGTGGTCTTTTTTTCTTCTTTTGGCTGGGGGACCGTGTAGATTGAAATATAACTACGAGCCTTGAGAGGCAAAATGGATGGACTGATATTCCAAGCCTGTAATGCTGTGAGAAACTCTTCAAATAGCGTGGGCTGTGCTGTTTACCCTGGGGCTAGACCCCAAATCTTTCTTCTTTCTCTTCCACGGATAGCTGTCATCCATCGAGAGGGCGATCAAGCTACAACTAAGATTTCGATACCATGGGGACCTGGTCTATTCTAGGCATGACCTGACACTATTATGATTTCATGTTACAGTGCTGGTACAGGGTTAGCAAATGTGCTGAGAAAAGTACATGGTTACTCAAAATCCACAAGAAAAAGACTTCGTGTTCAAAGTCTTGTCCCTGTTGTACGAGCCTGGGAGAGGCGATGATCGGCACGGTTTTGATGCATTTCTTTTTTTGTTTCTCGTATATCTTTCCATTCGCCGTCTCATGTTTACGCGTACTTGTTCATATTAAATGGTGATCAATATTATCCAAGAGGTTTTGAAGGTTTAGGTGTAGCACAGACAGTGTCCTATCGACGACAATGTGATGTTTTCCCTTGCCTCGAATCCAACATAGCCCGTCTGGTGGCGTCTGCACCAGTTATTGTCAGCCATCCATTGATTACATTCAACCTGATCGATTTGTTGGGCCTAACCAGAGGCCAAGCTCTTTTGAGTCCATATCCACTGTGCCAAGCAGATCCAGCACACCAAGTCCAATGGGTTATTGATTTTCAGCCGCTGGTTTGCACGCTAGTCGCTTGAGTTTCTTTCCCCTGGACGGTCGGTGGGTGACGAGCAGTAGTGACATGAATTGAACATGTTGAGTGCATGGGGCATTCCAAACCAACCCTTTTGCATTGTCACATAGAACTGGAGGGAGGAAAAAGGCATAAAAAAAAGGAGAGGCCGAATCGTTCGTTGTTATCACACGAACTGCCAGCAACAACGGGCTGTGGCAAAGTATTGCAACTCATTTCCGGCATTGACGGGAGAGCCTGGCACTAGCAACTCTTCTTGAGCATTCCAGAAGGGTAATGTCTCCCAGACAGACAGATACATGCCTGTCGATGGCTGATTGCAGAGCCACCTTCAACGCTAATCAGGAGGCGACGCCGACCAGAGAGACTTCAAATTGTCAATATCATTGTTAAACCCAGTAGAGTCGCCTACAATTTTAGTCTGTGAATTTATCAGCCCTAGGTCCGTCCAGCTGTGAACGAGCACTAAAGGAGATTACCGTCTTTGAAAGTTGGGTAAAGGTACTTTTCTTTCCCTTATATTATGGAATAGTCGCATTAAATTGCTGGTACTTTCTTTTTTCTTTCCTTTTTTCTTTTTATAATTTCATCCTCTACGGATATGCCCCTGGAGTCGATCAGTGACGCTGTCCAACCACATGGATGATGAAGCAACTTGACCCGCTGTGTCCTATTTCAAAGAACGGAGGGGCCGCTTGTGATGTCTGTAAATCCGACTTGAATTAAATCGATTCAAATTGTGTCGGGTGCACTGGGCCCTCTCAACGATGACCAGTCAGTATTGAGCCGTAGTGGTAGTTATTCGGCCATATTTACGACATCAGAGTTCCAAGGCTTTAGGGAGCTTTCCGTGCTCAGATCATTCATATGAACGTGTCAACGTGTCTCGAAACTAGGGTCTCGTTCGGTGAAGCCGTATCTCAGGGCCCTCATCTACTGTACGGAGCACATAGTAAACAAGCCTTTTCGCATGACCCGCCAGTTGTCCAACTCCCCCCTGTCCACTATTTTATGCGGCCAACATTGCGTTTGTGTTTGATGCTATTTTTTCTCTTCATGTGTAGACTGATTGGTTGCCGTGGAGCCAGTCCCTGATCAGGGATGATACTCTGTTTTTTTCTCTCTCGCTTTCTGGCTCTGTTGCTGTGCTGTGCTGTGCATGAGTGAGGTGCTTTCCATCTTTCTCTCCTACTTGGTATTTGCAATGGATAGCCATCATGAAACTCGTCACGAGATCCAGTACTGACCACCTACTGACCTACGCGTAAGACAAAGGTACTTATGTGGATAGATTAAAGACGTGTTTAAAACTACATGTTGGAATGTTTTTTTTCTCTCTCACTCACTAACTACTACGTAGTAGTCAGAGGGCTGCTTCAAGCTCATTTAATAGTGTTCAACTAGACCGTTTGTGGCGCCGAGCTGAGATGAAATGATGGATGGGACTGATTTGAGAAGTGAAGAAAGAGGAAGACAAGGCAAGACTTACAGCTTGGGGCCTCCAGGGGTTGGATTTACCGGTGGCTCAAGCACGCGTACAGTGCAAAAATAAGGTGGGTGAGGTGGTCTCCATCTCACCAGCTGCTGTCAGAAGTCGAGGGCCTGCTGCTCAAGAACCCCCCCCCAGTGCAAGTGCAAAGAAAAGGCTTTGGGTCTACCGTTGTAGCTATGAATAGAGATGGAAAGCTCGTATGGAAAGCTCGTATGGGTGGTGTCTCCAGTATCCCTAATGCCCTCCAGTTGCCCCCTCCAAATCCCTCCAAGTGGGATAAACATAGCAACTGGATCCTATTCTGGACGACTGAGCTAAGCCCGACCACACCTCAGCGGGCCTCTCTAGAATTGCGCAACCAAGACTTTTGGCTCACCGTACACAGGGGGGTTCCTGCCGTGCAAAACTGTAAGCTTCGGAGGCGTTACTGGACTTTCCCAAGAAAACAACCAGTCCCTGTCCCGTCCATCCCCTTTCTCAGAAGGCTCCAGTTGTTAGTTTTTGTCTGGTCTGAATTTCCCTTCCAGACCAGACAGAGAGTGAGTGAGAGAGTTACACTACATCGCCAAGCCAACGGAATTTGTGTGTAAAGGCTTCTGATCCCGAGGCCATCACATCCCATCCTCATCCTTTCAACCTTTGCTATTGATTCTAGACATTCGTTTTCTTGGTCACCTCTCGTTCCATCACCCCCCTCAATCCCTCGTTAATACTCACTAGCTGTCTTTTTGGTTTGCTTTGAGTTGGTAACCAGGTCGACAACGACACCCATCCACGCCGACGACCGATACAAATCGACGACCCGACAGTGACGACGACCACAACGACTACGACGACACATCGTCAGTTCTTAATCGCTTCTAAAATATTGATTCGCATCTTCTACTCCTGATTCCAATCGCCCGCTGGGCCAAAACACTCCCAAAAAGAGCCACCCTGCTGGCATCTTCACCATGGCCATGAGCCTGCCACAGCTGGGCGGCGGCAATGGGGGCGCTCACACCCAGCCCTCTCTGCCTTCGCTACCAGCACATCTCCAGTCGGATACTCACCTCACTGCTCATCTCGCCAGTCGTTTCCATGTCTCCCACCCTACCGCTCGCCTGTCCTCCCACGCTCTCATCTCTCTCAACACCTACACCTCATCCACAAAGGGCCCTGATGGCGGCAAGGAGGGAAGCGCCATGGCCGGTGCTGAAGAGATGGCTGATCGTGCCTATTTGAGACTGGGACATCGTTCTGAGAACCAGGCAGTTGTATTCTTGTAAGTTGTAGACTTGGCTGTCATGATCCTCCAAAGCCGCGGCCACAACCCAATTACTGACACTTTCTTCTAGGGGCGAGTCTGGCTCTGGCAAGTCAACTATTCGTTCTCATTTTCTTACCGCCCTCCTCGGAAAGTCTTCGACTCCTCTTTCCACCAAACTCTCCCTTGCTGCCTACATCTTTGACACGTTGACGACTACAAAGACTGCCACCACCCCCACGGCATCTAAGGCCGGTCTCTTCTACGAACTCCAGTACGACACATCTGCCACCACGAACCCCATCCTTATTGGTGGTAAGCTGCTTGACCATCGACTGGAGCGTAGTCGTATCGCCGATGTGCCGACTGGTGAGCGTAATTTTCACGTCCTCTACTATCTCCTCGCCGGCACCAGCGATGCTGAAAAGGCCCATCTTGGCCTTGACGAGAGCGCCGTCGGTAGTACTCAGAAGCGATGGAAGTACTTGGGTCATCCCACTCAGCTCAAGGTTGGTATCAACGACGCCGATGGATTCCAGGTCTTCAAGAATGCTCTGAGGAAGCTCGAGTTTCCCCGTGCTGAAATTGCTGAGATTTGCCAAATCCTCGCTGCCATCCTCCACATTGGTCAGCTTGAATTCGAGACTACCAGCGATACCAGTGCCACCGGAGATGATAGTGGTGGTTTCTCCCACGAAGGCGCCACCACCACTACCGGAGTCAAGAACAAGGAGGTTCTCGCCATCATTGCCGCCTTCCTCGGCGTGAACGCTTCCGATCTTCAGGGCACACTAGGTTACAAGACAAGGATGATCTCCAAAGAGCGTGTCACTGTCATGCTCGACCCCAATGGCGCCCGGGCTCACGCTGGAGAGTTGGCTAGAACTCTCTACTCACTGCTTGTTGCTTGGATCATCGAGACCATCAACCAGCGCCTCTGTGCTTCTGAGGATTCCATCGCCAACACTATCTCGGTTGTCGATTTCCCCGGATTTGCACAACAATCTTCTACCGGCTCTATTCTCGACCAGCTCCTCAACAACGCCGCCACCGAGAGCATCTACAACTTAACTCTGCAGAACTTCTTTGATCGTAAGGCCGACATGCTTGAATCCGAGGAAGTCAGCGTTGCTGCCACCAGCTACTTCGATAACTCTGATGCCGTTCGTGGTATTCTGAAGCCCGGCAATGGTCTGTTGAGCATTCTCGACGATCAGACCCGACGTAACCGAAGTGACATGCAACTCCTGGACAGCCTCCGACGCCGATTCGAGGGCAAGAATGCTGCTATCGAAGTTAGCGCTGCCCAGGCCAAGTTGCCTGGAAGCAACTTCATGACCACGAATACGGCCGCGTCCTTCACCGTCAAGCACTTTGCCGGCGAGGTCGACTACCCTGTCAAGGGCTTGATCGAGGAGAATGGTGAGATCATCTCCGGCGATCTCCTCAACATGATCAACTCGACCAAGAGCGCTTTTGTTGCTCGTCTCTTTGGACAGGACGCCCTTCAAACTGTCACGCACCCCAACGAGCGCACTGCTGTCATGCAAGCCAGCGTCAGTTCCAAGCCCATGCGAGCCCCTAGTGTCATGTCTAGGAAGACGCAGCGGACAGCCCGGCCCAACACGGCTTTCCGGCGCCAGCAGGAGGAGGCGATGGAAGACCTGGACCAGAAGAGCCGAGACAACGATCACAAGAAGAGCTTTAAGGCGATCGAGCAAGGCGTCTCAGGCCAGTTCCTCTCCTCGCTGGAGAACGTTCAAAAGGCTGTCACAGACCCCGCCACCAATGCCTACTTCATCTTCTGCCTGAAACCCAACGATCGACGAATTGCCAATCAGTTCGATAGCAAGTGTGTGCGAACCCAGGTGCAAACGCTTGGTATCGCCGAGATCAGCCAGAGACTCCGCTCCGCCGACTTTAGTGTGTTCTTGCCCTTTGGTGAGTTTCTTGGAATGGCAGATGCTGAGACGATCCTGGTTGGAAGTGAACGCGAGCGCGTCGAAATGGTCATCGAGGAGAAGCAGTGGCCGAACAACGAGGTTAGAGTCGGTGCAACCGGTGTCTTCCTTAGTGAACGTTGCTGGATGGAAGTTGCACAGCTGGCCGAGGCCGTCTCTGTCTCTGGTCGCTTTGGTGGCCTGCCGTCTGATAACGGCGACGGCCTCACTCCTGCCGAGACCACACCTTTTGGAGCATCCAAAGAGCGTCTGATCTCGGGCGGAAACACTCCTCTAATGCATGGCAAAGAAGCCAAGGGCGGCGGCTATTTCGCCGATGACGCTCGCTCAGAGGCTGGTGTCTCGGCCTTTGGAGGTGGCGACATGTTCCAGAATCTCGACACCCGAGAGCAGATGGCGGAACGGGGCAACGAGAAATCTCTTGAGGAGGTCGAGGAGTATAAGGACAAGCCCAGCCGAAAGCGCTGGGTGTTTATCGTCTTCTTCCTAACCTGGTTTGTCCCCGACTTTCTCATCCGCTGGATTGGCCGAATGCCTCGAAAGGATGTCCGCATGGCCTGGAGAGAGAAGCTTGCCATCAACATGCTTATTTGGCTCATGTGCGGTATGGCTGGCTTCTTCATGGTTGGCTTCCCAATGCTCGTCTGTCCCAAGCAGTATGTCTACAGTGCTGCGGAACTGACATCGTATAATGGAGAAAAGGGCAGCAGCGGTGCCTATGTTTCGATCCGTGGCTTCGTGTTTGATCTCGAAGACTACTGGCCTTCCCACTATCCCAAAGACCTTGTTTCACAGAAGACATTTATGGACTACGCAGGCAAAGACATCAGCCATTTGTTCCCCGTGCAAGTGTCGGCTCTTTGCCAAGGCAAGGCCGGACAGGTTCACCCTGAAGTTACTCTCGACTACAGGAGCGACAACATCACGGGACAGCCACTCTTGGCCAATGCTCTCGATCCAAATTACGTGTATCACGATTTCCGGTACTATACCAATGACACCCGACCTGACTGGTACTATGAGACAATGTCTTTCCTCAAGGCCAACTTCAAGAAGGGAAACGTTGGCTACACCCCGAAATACATCAAGAAGCTCGCCAATGAAGAGGATCAGTCAATCTTTATCCTGCATGACCGTGTCTACGACCTGACGACTTATCTCAAGGGTGGTCTTCGACTGAAAGCCAAGGCTGGCGAGGAAGTCTCGTCGGATCGAGGACTTACGAGCTTTATGGAAGACGCTATTGAAGAGCTCGCCTCTAAGCGATCAGGCGGAGACATCACCAAGTACTGGAACCAATTGTCCCTCAGCAATGAACGCAAGGCCCGCATGGAAACCTGCCTGAACAACCTCTTTTATATTGGCGACGTTGACACTCGAAACTCTGTACGCTGCCAGTTTGCCACCTATTTCGTCCTGGCTATCTCCATATTGCTGGTGACCGTCATCGGTTTCAAATTCTTTGCCGCCCTCCAGTTTGGAGGTAAGAACGTGCCCGAGAATCTCGACAAGTTTGTCATGTGTATGATCCCAGCCTACACCGAGGATGAAGAATCTCTACGTCGTGCCATGGACTCGGCTGCCCGCATGCGCTACGACGACAAGCGTAAATTGCTCGTCGTCGTTTGTGACGGTATGATTATTGGACAGGGTAACGACAGGGCCACTCCTAGAATCGTACTCGACATTTTGGGTGTGTCTGAAACTGTCGATCCGGAGCCTCTGAGCTTTGAATCTCTTGGCGAGGGCCAGAAGCAGCACAACATGGGTAAGGTCTACTCTGGACTGTACGAGGTCCAAGGCCACATCGTTCCCTTCATGGTCCTTGTCAAGGTTGGCAAGCCTTCCGAGGTCTCCCGTCCTGGTAACCGTGGTAAGCGAGATTCTCAGATGGTTCTCATGCGCTTCCTCAACCGCGTTCACTACAACCTGGCCATGAGCCCGTTCGAGCTTGAAATGTACCATCAGATCCGCAACATCATCGGTGTCAACCCTACCTTCTACGAGTACATGTTCCAGATCGACGCTGATACCGTTGTTGCTCCTGATTCCGCCACTCGTATGGTGGCTGCCTTCATGGACGATACGCGCCTAATTGCTGTTTGCGGTGAGACGGGACTCAGCAATGCTAACGGCTCATTCATCACCATGATTCAGGTCTACGAGTACTGGATCTCTCACAACCTCACCAAGGCGTTTGAGAGTCTGTTTGGCTCCGTCACCTGTCTTCCCGGCTGTTTCTCCATGTACCGCATCCGCGCCGCTGAGACTGGCAAGCCCCTGTTTGTCAGCCGCGAGGTTGTAGACGACTACTCGACCATTCGTGTTGACACGCTTCACATGAAGAACTTGCTTCACCTGGGTGAGGATCGATACCTGACGACCTTGCTCCTCAAGTACCATAACAAGTATAAGACCAAGTATATCAACACAGCACATGCATGGACCATCGCCCCCGACTCCTGGTCTGTCTTTATGTCCCAGCGACGTCGCTGGATCAACTCGACCATACACAACCTGATCGAGCTTATCCCCATGGCACAGCTCTGTGGATTCTGCTGCTTTAGTATGCGTTTCGTCGTCTTTATCGATCTTATCAGCACCATGGTGCAGCCTGTCATTGTCGCCTACATTGCTTACCTGATTTATCTCGTCATTGATAATCCCTCAACGGTGCCGGTGGCGGCTTTCATCATGCTGGGTGCCATCTATGGTCTTCAGGCCATCATTTTCATTCTGCGCCGCAAGTGGGAGATGGTTGGATGGATGATTCTGTACATTCTTGCCATTCCTGTCTTTGCCTTTGGTCTGCCTCTCTATGCATTTTGGCACATGGATGACTTCGCCTGGGGTAATACGCGTGTCGTTGCTGGTGAATCAGGCAAGAAGGTTGTCATCTCAGATGAGGGCAAGTTTGATCCTAGTTCGATCCCCCGCAAGAGATGGGAGGAGTACCAGGCCGAGCTGTGGGAGACACAGACTTCCCACGACGACGTTCGGTCCGAGGTATCTGGTTACAGCTATGCCACCAAGGCTCAGGGCGTATATTCTGAGTATGGTGGTGGTTACCAGCACAGCCGCCCCGGATCGACAACTAGCTTCATCAACCCTCAGATGTCTCGCATGTCTTTGGCGCAGTCTGAGATGCCCGGCAACCGTGCGAGCCAGTTTGGTGGTTCTCAGTTCTTCTCCCCAGAGGAGATGGTTGGCATGCCTAGCGACGACACTCTCCTTGCTGAGATCCGAGATATCCTTCGGACGGCCGACTTGATGACCATCACCAAGAAGGCCATCAAGCAGGAGCTGGAGAGACGATTCAACGTTCCTTTGGATGCCAAGAGGTCGTATATTAATTCTGGTATGTCTCGACTCTTCACTTTTACACTCCATTACACGATTGCTAACCCTCTCACAGCAACCGAAGCACTTCTTTCTGGTCAGCTGTAAATGAAGCATTGTTTTCGTCGTTAAGCAGAGTATGTTTTGTCAAACCATCATGTCAAACTCGAATCTGTTTCTAGTTATCTATCAGCTTGTCGAACTACGCTCTTGAAGGGCGTCGTCGGGACAAAAAAATGTCCCTTTTGAATGTTATCACTTATCATAATTATCTTGGGTTGTGGAAAAGATGGGACGGGTTGTGTGAGCAGAACTGGGAAGGGGGTTTCTACATTTGCTTTATCTGGTGTTTATCTCACGCTATTATCTTTTATTCATCGAGTTTATTATTTTTTCACTTTGATGATTTGTTGAGATCGATGGGCACAAGGGGGAAAATATCTGTACATACAGTACTCACAGTTTGATCTCAAAGTTTTTAAAGTATGAATTGTTCTCTACACTCTTTCATCGATACTCTTGACCTTTTCAACATCTGTCCTTTATCCGGGGTTGACTCCTATCATTCGGAGGTAGCCCAACACTCATAACATACGTAGACGACATCATTTAACTTTGCAAGGGAACAACAATCTTCTTTCAAATATGGGTATCCTTATGAGTTCAATTCGCATCAATCCACTCCGCTAAACCTTCACCTTCTTTCCTATCCTAGTTTCTGTGTCTCTCCTCGTCGGTTCCCTCGTATCTCCTGCTCTCCATTCATACATTTGACCCTAGCAACGTTTGCCGATGCGGCTCCGGACAAGTCAAGTGGAAGCTGGCGTGATGTGCATTGGTCAGAGGCAGGTCGGCCAAGCTCCCTGTCATCATCCATCTTGCATCTCAGAACTCATCATCGTCCAGTCCCCTCAGCACGAGAAGTGCCAAGAGTGGACCAGTGAAGTTTTCATCAAGTAAGGCAGCCGAGTTCTATTCTCGCCTTGCATCGCGAGATGACCCGTTGTTGGACCCTCCACTAAACCGATCGCGCAACCAACTGATGGGCCCGTGACCGCTTGGCCGCCGCTGGTCTCCTTGGTCGCCATCTGCTGCCGAGCGATGACTACTCTGCGAAGGGCTTCTTTGACGCATGCGCGCACCTTGCTCGCCAGGTGCATAGGCTCGCGGGCTCGTTGGTGAGTGTGAGCTACGTCGCTGTAGTCGAGAAGTGTCGTAGCTAAACCCTGACGTCGAGGCTCTATCCCGGTCACGGTCACGATCGCGTGCCTCTCTTTGGATCGACGAAAGGTTTCGAAGAGCCTCGTTCAGTCGGCTCTGGCTTTGGCTAGGAGGACGCGAATACCGCACTGGCCGTGACTGAGGGCCGCCGGCACCCTCCGATGATGCTCCCCAGCCTGATGATGTACTGAAAGACCAGGTCATACCGATATTCGGCCTCTGACCAGGCGGAGTGGGGTTGGCCTGATTTGGGCTATTCCTCGAGGTAGGTCCATGAGGGTTGTTGCTGTTGCCACCGTCGTTGTTACTGCTGCCACCATTATTTTCGTTACTGCTGTTGCCCGCAGTCTGGTTGCTCTTCTCGATGGGCGTTCGACAAATAGGACAGGTATTATGCTCCTTCAGCCACAAAACCACGCATTCCTCGTGAAACCAATGCTTGCAGGGAAGAAACATGGCGGAGTCGCCCTCCTTCATCTCATCGATGCAGATGGTGCATTCGGCCTTGCCATCTGGTTCCAACATCTCCTTATTCACGGGTTTCCGTTCCAGATTTCGGAGAGCCTCGTCTGTGGCAGGTGGAGCAGCATTCGACTGAGGATTAGCCTCCATTAAACCAGTGATGATGCGATCCAAGGCCTCTTGTGAGTAAACGGCATCGCCTGCCCTTGCATTAGCAGGGTTGAGAAGGCTCAAGATGTCGTGCAAACTGCGAGCAAATCCAGGAGGAGGGCCATTTCCTGGTCCCTCATGACCCTCATGGTCCTCATGCTGACCGTCGTTGGGAGGACCCATGTCGCGGAGAACATTAGAAAAGATCCTGAAACGCTGGTTAGCTCCTAAAGTCATGGAAAATGTTGTGACTCGTAGGTCGTAGGATCCTGGAGAGTGAGTCGGTTGGGGTTGTGCATACGCTTGAAATGGGTCAACCCCTAGGCCTCCTGGAGGCTGCCCAGGACCTGCTGCAGGCATGGGCCCAGAGACGATGGTGACAGATGTAGTGCCTATACCGAAAGGACCTGAAGTAAAGGTGGTTCTGTGAACGTGAGGTTGACCGTGGGCGTGCTGCTGTTGCCCTGGGCTGCCGGGATATTCTCTGGCGCCAGCGTCACCGTCTTGTGTCCGACCCGGGCCTTGTCGACCTGGAGCACCAGGACCACCGGGACCAAAACCTTGTATCATGTCGAGGAACCGCTCCAGAACTGGATCTACGGCAGGGTTGTGATGGCGTCCTTGATCCCCCGGGTCATCCCGTACGCTCCGTCTAAAGGTGAAGCCTTGCGGCCCTAGGTGCTCTTCAATGTTTGCTTCTTCTGGGTCGGAGTCGTCATCATAGTATCGGCGGGGGCCGATCTCGGGGGATGTGGAGGCGGATGAGTTGTGATCGAACTCACGAGGATCATTGGCGGGCTCAATCTATTGGTTTTGAGTTAGTACGACGAAGAATAGTGGGTTGACTTCGGTGAGGGCATACGATCTCTGTGATTTCTCCCTGGCACTCGGGACATGTCAGATCTCCCTGATCCCGGTACCATTCATGTTGGCAAGCATGACAATAAACGACCTCGCGGCCGGTAGTCGCGTCGAGATGGCCGTGGCTGTCTTGTTGGGAAGACATCTGCGCTTGGCTACGATGGTACGCAGTCAAGGCGCTCAATCCAAGTCCGACAGCGAGACCGGCGATGCGGAAGGCGCGTGAAGCCAGAATGACGGCCGTGAATGTGTTTGAGCAATTGGAAAGTATGTGGCGATGTTGAGAGAGACGGGAGAATCAGTACCAAGGCTGACTGCCGCTCGAGAGGAGAGGTTACCTAGCTTCGTAGGTTCCGGGAGGGGGGGGTTGAGGTGAGAAGAGGTGAGGTACAGGCCCTTATCCAGTGGCGGTTTAAAGATGTTAGGAAAGAGTAGGATACTGGATTTCAAAGTACAGCGCAGCGGAAGAAAGGAAGAGCCAAGGGAGTGGTAAAAAAGGGCCCCCAGTGACGTTATCGAAGGAATGAGATCGTTAATCTGATGAAGGTTCAAGGATGTCGACGTCAGGTCAGCTTTTGGAAGATTGAAGACGACGGAGGCGGCGAGTGGCGAAATATAGCGGGTTTGTCCCACTAAGGTGAGTGTGGAGTACAGCCCGCTACAGTTGTACTGTCAGGTGTTTGTCTTAGTGGAAGTTTAGTGAGTTTGGGGGTCTATGAGGTGGGAGCCTAGTGGTGTTAGGCGGTGACAGTGATAGGCAGTTGAAGGAGGTTTGCGATGTTGAGAGTGATGAAGAATGAATCCAGTAAGGAAGGACGAAGTGAGGATACAAAAGAACAGTGAAGACAATAGAGAGGGAAGTGTACCTATAGTAAGGAAGAAGAAAGAGAAGAAGCAAGATGTTCCTAGAAGGGTGGAAATTTAGGAGGGAAACCTAGGCAGCGAAAGAATGTTGGATTATAACTAGATATGTAGCCAGTAGGTATGGACGTTTAAAAGCGGTTGAAGAACCCGAAAGAAAGAATAGTTGTTACTTATAGCTTATGTATGTTCAGAATGTGATGAGACAGTAGTAGAGGGAAATCTAAAGCAAACAAACAGCGGCAAAAGTCTGTGTTTCACTAATGATCAAGTGTTTGCTACATGAGGCTATATAAATTTACCTAACTACGTAGTATATCTTTGACATCAGTTTATATTAGTGTGACTTGCTTCTTTACCAAGCCTACTCTTATAAGTAGAATTTGACATTTTATTCCATTTCTCTGTTGCTGACTCAGGATACACCGACTCTATAGAAACATCACCTCAGGTACACTCACTGTTCTCACTTGTATACGGCGGTTCTATCAGAAAGCTTCGACTATAGTGATTCAATGATAGTTACTGAGAAAGAAATCACTGACTGAGCTACAAATGCATACCAAACAACCGATTCATTTTACAAGGCGTTTCTCAAATAGTTGTGTAGAAAGAGGGAAACTCTTGCTAGCCTGCCTGACCTACAACTCAAATACCGCCAGTAAGTAGAAAAAAAGGACTTGTATTATAGTCCGGTATGAGTTTGTATTAAATAGCATTGTCTTTTGAATAATCCAATAAATATCTCTTCGACGTTGTTTCTCCAAGTGCCTGAGATAGTTGTGTCCAATTTACCAATTCGATGTATATGTACCGGGAATATGACGGTAATAACAATTCCCATAAGCACATCTATCAAGGCTCTGATTTGCCCATCCTTGACGATTTGCTCAACACAATATCCAACATCTACAAAGCATAGTCTTTTCCCATTCCGACTTGCAAGCAGGCAGATTAACATCAAATAGCTTCATAATACTATTAAGAAACTGGCACGGGCCCGTCTAACATCTCAGCATCACTAGCAGCTTTGACATTATCGCAGTACTCAAACTCCAGGCAAACAGCATGAACAGTTGCAGAATGCATCTTTATTCCTTTATCCACTGCAAGAAATTTTATACACAGGGATCACCCCTTTCCATATTCTCATCCTCTAAGAGCTCTTTGACGCACTATCCGCATCCTCCTTCTCCCACTGCTTAAACTGCTTCGACCAGCTACACTCTTCGTCAGCAACTCAAAATTGGACAAACCCCCGGGAGGTAGGGCAAGGAAAACGTACTATCGGCTAGGGTGCCACTCCCAAGGCTCGGGCTTTCGCGCCCAGGTTTCTCGCTCGGCGCTGAACTTCCACGTCACGGCGACGATGCCGACCATGACGGCACCGGCGATGAAGGTGTTGGCTCGCCAGTTGGCAGGCTGGGCGTACCAACCACCGGAAGGCGACCAGACGTGCTTGGGGTAACTATCGTCCGATGGTAAATTCACGGGTCAGATTCGGTTCAACCTCGAAGGGGGGATTGTCGTCGTGAGAGGGCAGTCGTCTCGTCTGGTCTCGTCTCGGTCGGGGGAACTTGATTAATGACTTACGGGATTTTTCCGCCACCGCCCTGAGTCAATTGTTAGCACAGCTTCAATCATGCAGCAGAGATTAATACTCACCATTTTGAATAACTTGTCAATGGACGTTTGGAAAGGTAATTGATTGGCTTGGTTGAAATCAGCACGTCGTGGAAAGGCTCCCACACCCCCCGGACCAGAGCGCCAGAGTCAAAGTCACTCGTTCGCCAACATGGTTGTCTCGGCCCGAAGGTTGTTCCGGGACCCAAATTCAAGCCGCCTCTTGGTGAACCCACCCGGAATACCCCCGGCTCATTTGTCTCAGCTCACACGACTCGCCCATTGAAGGACGCAGAACTTTTCCCGCGACGGTTGGAAAGTTCAAAACGCCAACGAACCAAACCCTCCCGACCACCGACCACCGACCACCCCCTGGATACCCAGTTCATCAACGCACCAACAAGGCTCTCGTCGCTCCCCGTGAGAGAATTGGGCGACGGCTTGGAGAATTGGCTTTAGAAAAGGAGAAAACAACCAGTGTCTACTTGACCCTTCTGGCTCAATGAAGCGGGTACGGCTCGATCTATGGGGCGGCCAACTCCTGCAGGCCCGCTGCTCTGTGTCGAGGCATGCCAGGACAAGTCCCTTTGCTGCAGCCCTCAGCACCTCGTCACGCCTTCGTGCGTCAGCAGTAGCGAGCGAACTCGCCAGCGAAACGCCCATTGACAGCAACACCCACACGCCCTTCCCATCCCCTGCTCCCCAGCGCGCCGCCGAGTCCGCAAAGCTCGCCGCCCTTCACGCCCGTCTATCCCTCTCGAGCAAGCTCCCTCTGGAGACTCTCGCCCGTGCCCTTGTCGTCCCCTCGGCGGACGCCAACCCGAGCTTCAACAACTCCAACCTCGCCTTCCTCGGAAGCACCTTTATCAACTACCATGTCCTCGAGTACCTCGTCTGCAAGTGGCCGCGTCTGCCTATGGCCATCCTCTACGAGGCCCTACGAGCATATGCTGGCAAGGAAGCTCTTCATCAAATAGCCCGCCGCTGGGGTGTTGAGGCTGCTGCTGCTCCCGGCGAGGAGGTCGATCCCGGTCTGCTACAATGGAAGGCCGAGGCTTCTGGTCTGCAGACCCGATGGGGTTATGTCCGTGCCGAAGCCACCCGTAACGAGGGCTACGAGGCTCGTCGTGGTCTCAGTAGTCGTGTTGTGCTCGATGACGAGTTTGGTGACACGGTGCAGCAGCCCTTGACGGGAGAAGAGGGCTACGCTTACTACCAGCACGAGGCCTATGGCTCCTTTGTCCAGGCCGTTGTCGGATCCATCTACACCCACTGCGGCCGCGATGCCACCCGCGACTTTGTCAAGTCACACATGCTCTCCCGCCAGATCGACGTATCGAGCATGTTCCAGTTCCAGCTTCCCACCCGTGAACTCGCCATGCTCTGCGCTCGAGAGGGCTTCGAGGCCCCTACTGCTCGCCTCGAGAGCGAGACAGGTCGTCATTCGCGAACCCCCGTCTTTGTCGTCGGTGTCTACAGCGCCGCCGAGAAGCTCGGCGAGGGCCACGGCGCTAGTCTCGACGCCGCTAGGCTCAAGGCCTCCATGAACGCCCTCAAGTCCTGGTACCTGTACAGCCCCGGCAACAAGGTCCGAGTGCCAAGTGACATGCTCGAGGAGGGTGCCAAGCCCTGGAAGGCTCCTCACATCGACATTGGAGAGATCATTTAAATGTGCTTGTACATCAATATTGTTGGGTATATGCGTTATTCTTTGTGTTGATGGAACGCAGACGAACCAGGAGATGGGGGGTCGAGGGGGTTCTCGCTCGCCCAGAGTTGATGTGTGGATAATGAGCTGCAATTCTTCGCCCTTGTCATCGGGCAGTGTATAAAAAAAAGAGTTAACATGCATGGGAGGGAGCACAAGGATCCCTTGAAAGGATTTCGGACTGGGAAATGTCACTGTAAGATAGACTACAATGTAGAACAATGACAAAAACTCATCGACAAACGTGGCGAGTGGAACATCGATAAGATTACATTTCGACAGATGCCAAGAAGTTGGTGGTTAAAGATGAAAGATGAAATAAATAGACAAAGCTCACAATTCGGGTATAAACGTCTCTAACCTCCATCTATCTTCCTACAATAAACCCAACTTTTCTTGCCTCTCCTTTTTAACTAAACGGATCACCCTGTCCAAGTCCTACACCCTCACCGCGTCTCATGAGTGCACGGTATCGATCCTGTTTCCTCCGCAGCTCAGCCTCCTCCCTGAGCTTCTTCTTGCGCTGATAAACAGCCCGTACGGTGTCGTGAATCTGTTGCTTGCTCTCGTCGTAGTTGGCGCGTGCGAGCTTGACGACGCTATCGATCTGGTTGGGTGTGTATACAAAGTTCCAGGTGCTGAGGAAGTCGGTCGTGCCGGGGGAGATGCCAGGGACTTTGTCGTTGGAGAGGAAGGGGAGGTAGATGACTGTAACACCGGCGTCAGGCTCCATGAGTTCCCAGGAATTGGGCCCTGAGATGGCCTTCGAGGGCCGAGGTGACTCGGTCTTGCGCTCTTGGTTCGTTCCGACCCAGACGGTGCAGTAGCCTAGATCGCCAGACTCCTGATCGCCATGCTCAAACTTGGTCGTCTCTTTCTCGGCCATGACTGGATTTCCTTCTTGGCGAGCATCCTTCCGCAGCTCCTCCTGATCCTGCCTAGCCTCCTGGATCTTGGCATCAGCTTCGCGAGAGGATTTGGCCTGAGCGTCTTCGAGTTCTTCAACGACTCTCGACGTAGCCTCTCCCGCCTTGGGCCAGCCGATGCCAATAGGCCATCCTTTGATACCACGCTGGCGGGCATAGCCATCGACAACGGAGAGCCAGTTATCCGTCTTGATATCGGCTGAAGCATCGAATGCAATCATGATGTCTACCTCGCGTCCTGGTCGGAGAAGAGGGTAGATGGGTAGATTGTTGGACATTCCTGCATCCATAAGCTGGATATACTCGTTGTCGTATATGCTGGTGGGCGTCGTCTTTGGAAGTTTGCCATACATGCCATAAGCAAAGTTGGGGATCTTGGCAGGTTCAAAAGGATGAACTTTGCTCAGATCATCGTCTCGTTCGGAAATGAGTCCGTCGACAGTACCAAAGCCTGCCAGCCCCTGAACAAGAGGCTTGATCTCACGGTAATAGTGGCTGAGCGTCGCACAGAAAGCGCTTCCGAAGATGCCCATCAAGAGTGGCAGTCTGATCTCAGGAAGATGAAAGCCATGCTCTGGGGGGACATCCCGGCCGTTGTTGAATCTGCGACCGAGCGCCCAGGTAGGAATACCAGCACCAAACTCTTCACAAAAGAACTCGTAAGGAGTGATCTCATACCACTGGAACCAAGCATCCTCCTTGGCGTCTTCCTTGGCGATGGCGGACTCGATAGGTGACTGATTCACGGCCGGGGATAGCTCGGGAATCTCGTGTCGTACAGCGGTGTAGATGGGAAGCGGAAGCTGGCCATATTGTACGTGCTGTCGTTGGTTTGAAAGCTTGAAGTCGCGATCGTTGACTCCAAGATCGCCCTTGGGAACGAGATATCTCGAGGCGAGCAAGACCCCGTACACGTCGACGAGCCCAAAATCGGCATTGGGGTCGCCTTTGAGCTTCTCAACCATGCCGCTCAGGAGATACTTGCTGGTGGGCTTAGATGCGAGCGCCTGGAACGCAGTAGGGGGGTAAGCGATGTGAGAGGAGGCCTTGGCTTTGAGATGCTCCAAGGTGCTCTTGAGGCTTCCCTTGTTGAATGATGATAGATTAATGGCCTGTAGCCAACATGAGCCGCTCACTCCCGAGGTGTAGGTGACACAGTCGAGTAGGCCATCCTCTTCGGTTGCAAGCATGGATCCAGTTCCGGCAATGAGAGCGCGCATGCCACCTCCAGATCCGCACATGGCGATGGTAGGGACATCATCAGGATGGATCTCGTCCTCCTCAAATCCCAGATATCTCGCAAGACCAACCCTGACCACTCGTTTCCTTCTCGCCAGGTAGGCCTTTTCTTCGTCACAGAGGTCGCCAGATACGCGCACCTGAGCTGAATAACGGATCTCGGGGTTGACGAGGGGATCGTGAGCCTCTTGCCATATCTCATCGGCCAGGGAGCCTGGAGACATGGACAACTCCGACTGCAACTTTCTCACATAGCCGGGTATCAGTCTGGACCACTCCGGGAGGAGGTAGTCAACGAGCTTGTCGGGCCATTTGCCCAACTCCACATCATTGATTATAGTAAAGGCTCCGAGACGGCGAGTGAAGGCTGCCCAGGCAGGCTGGTCTTCTTCCTGAGTAGTTGTGTCTTGTTCCTCAGGAGCGGCAGACTGTGTCCCCCTGTTTGCGGCCTTGTTCTTGTTCGATAGCCGTGCAAAGTCGTCAGAAGGATAAAGCCACCAGATGAAAAGACCAGTTGTGATTACTGCAACGGGCAACGTAGATCGTTGTTGATTTTTTTTGGCGTCGGTTCCAGAAGCCGAGGTAAAGAGTTGGCGATTTTGACTACGTTGTAGGAGCAGTGTGCGAGGCACGCGTCGTCGAAGTGAGCGTGTATGAAGCCTTGAAGAGAGTCGGCTGAGGCACCGTACAGAAGTGCGTAGGTGTTTCATCACGATGGAATTGTGTGTTTGACTGATAGGTAGGTTTGAGAGTTGGATGATGTTTCTCAACTCTCACTCAGGGTTGAGTTTGACACATGCTTTTGTGGTGATGGTATTATAGGTCAAGTCTCAAAGCATTGCTGAGGCTCCGAGGATTAAAGGTGTAAGTTGTAAGAAAATGTATTGCCAAGAAGGGTAGAAAAGGAGGATCTGAGGCTAGAAGCTTGGTATTAAAAGAGAAGGAGTAAAAAAATTAATGATGAAGTTTCACAGCTCGCAATGAGACGCGGTTGGAGAACCTGTTGGCACTAACTCGAGGGAGAATGGCTCAATATGACGACGGATTGGTTGATGTCATTCACAGGCAGGACCTGCAAAAGTGGGAAGAGGGGCGACAGGACGGAAGGTTAAATAGGTACTTGAGCAACGGCAGCCATAGCAGCATCTTCTTAAGTACCGCTCTATCAACACATTGAGATGTCAACTTCTATTTCGGTCACTTCCATCGTTCCACCAGGTTTCTCAATGAAACCCCTGGTTTTTACCAATGTCGGATGTTTGATAAATTATACCGTTATGATGAATTCATTCTGACGAAAGAGAAGGGGTGTATTCTGCGTCTTCCTAGAATCTACAACTTAATTGTACAACGTCGAAAAGCTTGGCTTCCACTTCGGGTTTAAGGATCTTCAGGTCCAGGAACAAAGTAGTACTGTGGTAACTAATAGTTAGTGTGCAGTACCGATAAGAACCGAGACAAGACAACCATGGCCATCTGTTGGGCGCCTGGATAAAAAAAAAAAAAAAGCATTGAGTTTATTAATGTGCTATCCCACTCATCTTTCAGCAGGCTCACCTCTCTGATACCTGTCCCATGCGGTACCTGCATCCACTAAACAGTCACTGGGCTCGAGCACCTTGGCACCTCTGAATTTCTAGAGGGCTCCTTCCGTTGACCTGAACGCCAAGTCGGCGGAAGATTGGGGCCGATAGTGGGGGAAAGAGAAAGAAGGGCGTCTATTACAGCATCGTGCGCCAAACGCGATAGACGCGGCGGGCGGTGAAATCGCTAAATGGCAACCTAAACCCAGTAAGCTCTTAGTGGAGGGTCTGGCTGGAGGTAAAGATTTTCAGAGCATTTTTTTCCTAGCCAGCGCTCGGCAGAATTCTTTCGCGTTTTTCTCTATCCAAACTCTTGCCTTTAATATCAATTCTATTCATCGCGTTTCGATTCAACCAATCTATCTAAGAAGGGACGCAGAATTATTCAAACCATTAGAAATCAATGTAAGTTGTCACTTTTTTTCTTTTCTTTTTTAGGCGTCAGCGTCTGATGGCTCGCCTCTCTCCAACTCTACTAATACCCCGCCAACCACCTTTTTTTTTTCCCCGTCGCGACTCTTTTCTCCATGCCTTGGCCTATTTGACTTTTTCTTCCCTTTGCCTCAACGCGCCACCACCTGTTCCTCCCAACTACAAACATTGGTTTTTCTCAATCGCATACATTACCACAGTTCTAACATTGAATAATTGCGACAGCAAGATGAGCGAAGCCGACGCTACCACCAAGCCCGTCGAGGCTGGCCAGCCCATTGAAGAGAAGCCCGTCGAGCAGTCTGCGGACACGGTCGAGGAAAAGACCGAGGACAAGACCGAGGACAAGGCTGAGGACAAGACAGAAGACAAGACTGAGGACAAGACCGAAGACAAGACCGAAGAAAAGACTGAAGCCAGCGAAAAGAAAGATGCTGGTGTCCTCAAGACCACCGCCAAGATTGACTACGAGAACCATCGCAACAACCGCAAGTTCGACCCTACCACGCGCGAGGTCACCGATGACCCCAATGCCATCCGCAAACAGGTACATGCAATCCCGCTCGTATATTGCGATCCAATTCCTAACTCACAGTCATAGGTCGAGTTCTACTTTGGCGACTGGAACTTCCCCCAGGACAAGTTCATGTGGGAGTCATGCGGCGGTTCCGAGAACAAGCCCGTTCCAATCAAGACTCTCCACTCCTTCAAGCGTATGCGATCTTTTCAGCCCTATAGCGCCGTAGTCGCTGCCCTCAAGGACAGCAAAGTCCTCGACGTCTCTGGAGAGGAGGGTGAGGAGTTGGTCCAGCGCAAGGTCCCCTACAAGCCCATGCCCGCCAACAAGGCCAAGGCCGAGGCTGCCACCGTCTACGTCAAGGGCTTTGGCGATGAGACCTCCAACACCCAGTTCGACCTTGAGAGCTTTTTCGCCCAGTTCGGTGAGGTCAAGGGTCTCAAGCTCCGTCGCACCAATGAGAACCTCTTCAAGGGTTCCGTCTTTGTCACCTTTGCTGATGAGGAAGAGGCCAACAAGTTCCTCAAGTTGGAGCCCACGCCCAAGTGGAAGGATCACGACCTCAAGATCATGAGCAAGCGCGCCTACTGCGATGAGAAGAATGACCTCATCCGACAGGGCAAGCTTGAGCCCAACACTAGTAACCCCCGCAAGTTCTTCGAGGGCAAGGACTCTAGCAATAAAAACTCTCGAGGCCGTGGCCGTGGTGGTAAGGATTCTCGGGGAGGTCGTGATCAGGACGACTGGAAGAAGAGACGCGAGCAGGACCAGAAGGGTGGTTTCCGAGGTGGTCGTGGAGGCCGTGGTCGCGGTCGTGGCCGCGGTGGCCGCGATGGTGGCCGTGACGGTAACCGCGATGAGCGCCGGGAGAACAACGACTCCAAGCCCCGCCGCAACGAGTAAGTCATCCGATTAGCAAATACATCTAGACACAAGCTAACCTCCAACTCCCTACAGTGGTCCTCCCCGCATCCAGTCCACCGCTGATGAAGCCAACACTAACGGAAACGGCAAGCGTGCTCGCGATGACGATGCCTCTGCCCAAGAACCCGCCGCCAAAAAGGTCGATGTCAAGACCGACGCCTGAACGCCTACAACGAACGCGATGATAGCCATCACGGGGGATGGATGAATTGGGGGAAGAAGGGGCCTCACTGATACCATACATTACTACACATTAAAGGAAGGCGAGGGGGGTCTGGTTCATGACTTTAGGGAGGAGAAAGAAGGAAAGAAAGAAAGAAAGAAAGCAGAAAACCCTCGACAAAAGGAAAGGGAATGTCAATGTCGGGAGGAAATGGTCCAGTTGCATTTGTATTATGGGATTTTTTCTTTTCATGGGAGCTACGAGGTGCTTGCTTTTGCCATGCTGTCGTCCGTTGAGATTTGCTTGAAAACAATCCAAGCAGAATAACAAAGATTGTTTAAGAAAAAAAAAACGATCTCTTTGCATTCATCTGCAAAATAGTCTTGTTCTTGACTTGTTCCTCTTTTGTCTATCCACTGCCCCCCCCCCCCCCAAATTTCTTTTGTGAGTTGCTCTTTCATTATACCGAGTAATCCAACTTATTATCCCCGAGCACTCCCCAAAACTCCTCGATAATCTCCTTCTGTCCACTCGGCGCCCCTCTGACGGCGAGGTACACTCTCGACTCCAGCTCAACATCCCACTGTCCCGGGTTGCCATGGACCATCCTTCCTCCCGCCTCGATGAGAACGCACCATCCCGCACATACATCCCAGGCCCAACATCCGCCCTCCCAGTACACATCAACCTGACCGGCCGCGACAGCAGCAATGTTCAGCGCAGCACTGCCCATGGATCGCAGCGAGTGGACCATTGCGCCGCCTGTTTCGCGACTCCCGGCTAGTTTACGGAAAGCCTCGACTTTGTAGTCATAGTTTGGCCCGTCCCGTGTAGATCCCCACTCAACAGCGACAAGAGCATTTCCGAGACCCTCGAGAGGACGCGGTGATCGAGCGAGCGGTAGACGAGCAGGCGTGGAGTCACGACGACGTGTGAGGAAGGCGCCCTGGCCCTTGATGGCCGTGTAGAGATGGTCGAGGAAAGGGTTGTAGATGACACCGACGGCGGGCTGACGATCGATGGCGAGGCCGAGGGAGATGCAAGCCGAGGGGAACTGATGGACAAAGTTTGTAGTGCCGTCGATAGGGTCGACGACAAAGGTAGGTTCGGGACCAAGTCTCACGCCAGGCTTGTACGTCTCCTCGCCCATGAAGGAGACGGAGGGGAAAGCGGTGGAGAGACGAGTAGAGACCATTTTCTCAACACCCTTGTCCGCTTCCGTGACGATGTCAACAGCTTGATCAAAGTCAGCTTATGATTTCAACAAAAAAAGAGCCTCCTAGGGGAAGGTTACAGTTGAGCTTGGTATCTGTGTCTAACTCGGCGGGGTTCGCAGCGAGGATCATGGCACCGGCCTCGTAGGCGACAGTGACCATGACATCGTGGATAGCTTTGAGATCGATATCCGCCATTTTTCTTTATCGAGACTGGCAATTGTGTGTGTTGGTTGGTGAGTGTTGTAAGATGTCAAGAATAGTAGAGAAAGGTTTATGGAGGGGCAACTCGTTGAAAATGGCGGGGCAATCAATCATCTGCTCAGCTCCGTCCAAGTCTGGTTGCTGAGGAGGGGCCGAGAAAGTCGGACCTGAGGTTTGTCCCCGTCCGGAGATTCCGTGTCCAGGCGATGCAGCATGTGCCTCATCCAACTGGAGGACAGTTGTCCATGTGGTCAAAGGAAAACCACGCATGTCGATCCTTTGCCTTTTATCTCTTCAGGAGTCATGCAGTTGTCAGACACAAACCCCGTCATTAAAGATGGTGAAAAAAGCCCACATCTAGCTAGTCCTTCATCAAACGCCGTGCAATTTTAGGTTATTTGAACAAGACAAATCCATGTCAGTGCACTCTTTACATGACTGTCAGGCTGAGTGGCATTGACAATCAAGAACATGTCGTGATATTTTACCAGAGTTCCGCCCAGCGAGACCTAAGCCAGCACTGGCCATGTTCCAAAACTATAGATCCCCAGACCAGCAAACGGGAGACAATACGGAAAGGGCTGTCATAAACAGAAAACAAGAGAACGAGCAGTTGACACATCCCCTGCCCGTCAACCAGCCAAAAAGGACTCCAACATAGACCAACATCCCGACAATTGCGCTTGAAATCGAGCAATATCAGATTCTCTTCTCCATTTCAACATACTAGGCCACACTTTACTTTCCTACACGTTCTCCCTAAACACAGATCTTCGCTCGGCAGGACTGCTGTCGTGGCTGTCCATGCCACCCTTTGGTTGCGCGACGCCCGTATCGATCGGTCGAGGGCTCACGCCGCGCAAACTAGAACCGGCGTCATCGTCGAATGGGTTTCGACCTCCTGGCCCTGAAGCTGGACTTCTGCTCGCCCGGCGACCTCGATCTTCCTCGTCATCACCGAGGCTTCGAGCGCCAGTTAATCCCGGTGTTGCTGCGAGGTTCATGTTGTAGCTGCTGTTGCCACTGTTGCCACTGTAGCCGGTGTCCCGGCCACGACCACCAACGTTCTCTTCATAATAGCCATACGCATCGGCCTCATGGCCGACGCGCGAATCCCAGGCCTCATCAGGGTCGAGAGGGCCAAATCCGCGGCGTCCGCGGGATGAGCCGAGAGGCTGCTCGTAGGCACCAGCGGCGGATCGGTTGTTGCGATTCTTGAATTTGCGACTAAGGTCAGTGAACCACCCGATAACTCCGCCAGGTGCCGGGCGCGGCGGTGCGTATTGGCTGTCTTCTTTATACCATGGTAGGTAGGATTTTAGGCTTGGGGGCGGAAGCTACGTGATCAAGAATTAGTCTAGAGCAATAAACGACCAGCTGTCGTCGCAAGATGGAATCATGTTGAGAGGCCTAATTTCGAATAGCAATACACGGCTGCAGAAGAGCACGAGAGAAGGGAAACAGCCGCGTAAGTGCTGATGTTGAGATAATGAAAGAGAAATCAATCGACGTACGCCAAGTCTGCGAGCGCGCAGCTGTGTAAAGACAATCCATCCAACGGCTGCTGCAAGCACCAACACAATAATGGCAATAACAATGCCTCCAGCCGTCGACACCATGATCGAAGCGACTTGCGCTTATGACGCCTCGAGATGTGTATGTTTTGCGCGCGCGCGCTGATAGACGGATGGATGGCTGGGCGATGGAAAGGCGCACAACGTTGGTTAGCTTCGTTCGGGTCGTGTGGGCAACGTTATCGATCGATGTGTCGTCAGAATAATTAATGAGACGATTGTGGTAGCCTTTCTTGTGCGTCGTTGCTAGGTATCCAGGCTTTCTTCCTCTTAGGCACTGAGAAGAGAGAGAGGGAAGAAAAAGGAGGAGGAAGATTGAGGAATGGATGTTTGTTCGCGGGCTGGCTGGGCTGGGCTTGAGAGGAGGAAACGAAGGTTCCAGCTCTGCTCTGGATTGGACTGTATTGATTCGTGGAGGTGCGGCGGTCGCACTTGACAAGAAAAGCTTACCGGAGCTCCTTCCCTTCTTCCTCCTTTGCAGTGGGGCTGGCCTTTGCTGATGCACCTGATTTTAGAAATAGTCGGTGCAACTTCATCGTAATCGGACTCCACTCTTGGCTGCAAGGTCTCGACACCTTGAGTAGGCAAGTGGGGAAGGAAGCCCTTCGGACGCTACTGAAACCAAGACTCTGGAGCAGGAGCCCGTATCAGGCCCACTGAGGGTCCACTACCTACTAGTTGTAGAGGCTACTAGTTGTACAGTAGAGGGTCCCTGAGGCTTCTTTTCTGTCCGCCAAGGGGATGCGATTGATGCCGATTTATAGCTTCATGGGTGACTTCTTTGGTTACGGTTTGATCGTCACCTTGTATGAGTACCTGGACATGATCATTGGTTCATTCCCTTTCAAAATGGAGATTTAATTTAAGCGTCGCACCCTTGTTAATAACATATTGATCGTGGCAATATGTCCAGAATGTTGTATTCAATTGCCATCCAAACTCCAAAACGTTGCCCTTGCCTTGCTTGCATGACTGTTGCTATTTCGGTCCCATTCAAGCCAACAGTTAGTTACACATAACCCAATCATAAAAACACCCAACAGCCCAATCATCTCGACCGAGAAGAACATTTCCCCCAGTGGCCTCCTGCTCTCGCAAACGATAAACTCTGAACAAAGTCCTTCAACTTGCAACGCCCATACTCGTCACCTTTGCACGTCTCGAGTCCCATCACTCGATCATTTATCAAAACGCGCACATACTCTTCCTTGTCTGCGCCGCACTCGAGTTTCTCCACGTACATACGTGCCGCAAAAGGCACGACCCAGGCCGAAGAGTACCCGTGAGCCTCCGAGGCTGGCACTATCCGGGTCGTCGGTAGCAGGCCTGTCTCGTTGTAGAGGCCTAGGGCTGAAAAGATCGCCACCATGCTGTTGTCGTGGCTAAAATCTGCGTAAAGCGATCGATCGAGGGGGAACGTCTCCGGTGAGGAATCCAACGTTGAGTTGGTGGTTGTGTGATCGACGACGGGCTTATGCGTGAGGCGTGCAATCAGCTCGTTGACATAACCAACACCTTGGGTAGGGCCCATGGGATGGCCGTTGCCGTACTTGTAGTATTTGCTCAGAGTGAGAAAGTAATCGTAGTCGCGCCATTCTTCGGGAGTGAAGAGGTCGCAGAACATGGACTTTCCGATGCCGTCTGGTGTGTTGGCTGAATCAAAGGGGCACATGTCCATCATGAAGACGACCTCCTCTTTTGTCAGCTTTACACCACGCAAGTTCTTGTTCAACCGCGTGGTGATGGGCTGAAGAAAGATGTCTCCCCATCTATCCCACACCTCACGATGTTTATGCTTCTGGGGGTTGCCATCACCCTCAAAAGAGGCACATGAGCCATGCGACATGGTGTTGTTGCTATCGGAAGCCTCGGAGATAATAAGAACATCGCCAACGTAGGCGTCAGCCGACTCTCCTCTCGAGGCATAGAAACCTTGGGTGAAGTTATAAGACGAAACAATGACCCGATCTGAGCCTGATGCTCGCACGAACGGCTCAGACTTCTCGGCCAGTTGGATGTATCGCTGGTAGAAGGCTCTGCCGGAGTCGACCATCTGTTTCTCTCCAAACTCGGTGAGATCCTCGCTTCCGAGTTCATAGACATAGTCCTTGAGCCATTCATGGCCCTCGCCGTACTTTGAAACACGCTTTTGAATGCGGGCGATAGTGGCATTATACGCCTCGGACTTGCTAGTAGTAGGATATCGTGCGCCATGACGGGATAGAGCTAGTGCAAAGGTGACTTGGCAGTTTCCAGGTGTCGAGGCGTCAATCTCGGAGGGCACGGAGAAGAATGATGAGTACTGTCCCCATAGGCGAGAGATATCGCCACAGCTGCCATCGAGTTCACAAGAGGGAGAAGTTCTGCGAAATGTCAGCGCCTTGCCAGTGGGTAACTTCACTTGAACGCGAACCCATTGCGGACCCAAAGTCCTAAGACGGCGAATAAAATGATGCCGCTCACGACGATGACGAGGGCGCTCCAGCGTCGGTGGCCTTGATCATGTGTCTCAATGGCGGGTTGGTGATAACCATCATCATCATCATCATCATCATCGGCATCATCATCATCGGCATCGGCATCTGAATGATCCGCATCATCGTACGAATCACGATTATTCAAAAGTCTACCACGCTCGACGTCGGCCTCGGAATTGGCGGTGCCGAATCTTTCCGCCGGTGTGGGCGACTGGTCCCGTGAGAGATGACCCATCTCGACGTTTGTTTACTGAAGTGACAGCTAGGTCGCTCGCTGACACAGTGATAAGCGACTAGCACGGGAATCCGGTCCTGGTGACTACGACAGAGTTTGCCCCGGGCATGCCACAGACAACGAAAGAAGTGTAGAAGATTGTGATGCCATAGAAATTGGATGGGAGATGATGATTGATGGTGAATGGTGAGTGGTGATGCTGCGTTGATGTTTCTTGGGTGATGAGATGGTCACTGCCAGAAACGGAATGAGGTGGGCCGCTGGCGAATAGAAGGCCTCAAGCACCACCTGTAAGCCACAGGATAAGCTAACCTGCTCTGCCAGGTACCCGGCATCAACTATCCGGTGAAAGCTCATCAAATGCCTCGATATTATGTTATCCATCCATAACACACCTATTCAACATGACCTAATCTAACCAGCACATCAGAGTCAGCATTCCATAATGATCACGGTGGAAACTTCGAGTCTTTTATCCAAGATGACCGGATCATTTCGCAACAACATGTCTTGAAATACTCCGTACTTTCACTATAAATGACAATAACGCGCTAGCCAACAATAATTCCTATTCAACACACCTAAATCAGCTCTAGGTCCCTGACCCTGACCCTGACCTAGATTTAATCGCAAGTTCCTATAGGTGCCTTACCCTAAGTGTAACCCCGACAGCAGTGAAAAGAAAGAAACAATAATTTTGAGTCAAGAACAAGCCGCCCCAATTCTAGAAAATCACAGCCTAGAACTTAAACCCAAGATATCATCCAAATATGCCGCCCATCAAGGACAAAGCAACAGGTATGTTACAGGTGGTATCATAACAAACGAACCATAAATACAAAACATTCAAACATCCAAGA
>JABFEV010000907.1:0-23368 GCA_013618395.1 Fusarium domesticum | reverse complement strand
ACGTCAGCCTTGTCTGGTCTGCTGGTTCTGCCCCGGAACCCATGGGACTCACGTTATCTTGGATTAACTTCTCCGTATTACTTCTACAGTTGCACCGCCAAGCATCTCCCTCCATTGAAACCCGAATCCCCCCCCCCCCCCCCCCCTTCCTCAATCGGCAGTTGAGCATTCTATCATGTCTGGTGACGATGGAGGAGGCTAATAGTGCGTACAACTACGTACCGCAGGCCCAACGTCAGAGCGCTCACGGGGAGCGCATACCATGCAGTGATGCAAGCCAGAACTGCTACGTAGTGACTTACGTAGTAGTTGACAGTTTTGTTGAAATGGTCTCGATTTGTGCCACCTGATGAAAACGTCGTCTAACGAGGCAACGAGGTACATCAGATGTAATACTCTCCCTCAGCTTAGGCTTCCTACCAAATATCGTGTCGGTCGATAAAAAGCACCGAGTGATTCGATACATACGAACACGTCCCTACAAAACCAACATTGAATTGACGCCAGAGACGCAAGCAAGTGGAATCGTGGGACTTGGTCAAAGGCCGCTCTTCGGCGTTTGCTGTTTCTTGCGTGAACCCAACGCTTTACTCCCGCCGCCTCCTACCAAACGGATCGCAGTACATACGTACCAACCTTCGCTGGACCTCTCATATACTTTGGGGCATGGCACACTCTACTACGCTAAGCCCCTAGAATAGGCTCCATACAACCAGTTGAACCCCCCCTGAGACACCACCGCAACCCACCTGGCCAAGTACGGCGCCTGTCGAACCATCGTACAAACAGTGTATCCCGCTTTCCCATCTGCAGATCTGTGACTTGGCTTTTCTTAGCTTTCCCCCCCTAGTCAAGCCATCAAGCCATCAAGCCTGACGACTTCCCTTTCTTCTCATCATCTCCATCGCATCCCACGCCCACACACATTCTCCTTCTCATAGATCTCCTCCTCTTCCATTTCTCTCTTCCTACAATAATAATTTTTGCGACAACGAAAGCAGATCCGTCGAAACCCACTCGGCCAACAATTTATTCAACTTTGTCTCCCCTCTGTCGTAACCTTTCACCCTTCAAAGCCGGTCCTTTGTTTACTTCACCATACTCCACCGTTGCCCAGTACACAACGGTTCACCAATCGAGCCTTACTTCTCATTTCTCGACTGTTTGGGCTTTTTCGCGCCAACATTTCGATCCGTCCATCTGCGCAAAATTAATCAGTACACACATATCTCAACTTTGCCCGCGATACCACACCGTCCATAATATCCCTTACAACATCGAGACATCGACTGCTCTGGCCAACGCCCATTCAGCTGAACCCGCCAGCTCCGTGCTTTCACTGCCTGCGTCCTCAGGAGTCACCACAAACCAACCGTTCGACGTTTCACATACCTCAAACTTTCCTTGTCTTTCTCGCTGTTCATTCCTGGCATCTGGGTACTACCTCTTTGACACAGCATCCCTGTTCATACCTTTGTCCTGTGAATTGGAATACTTGGAAAGGCCGAGCTTTCTCCTGTCACCTCTTAGCACCAGCTCAGTTACGACGTTGAAGATCGAATCTCGAACTACGAACCTCGCATAGCGTACTGAAACCACCGCCATCTCTGTTTCCTGCATACACCCTTAACGTTCGTCAACACTCAAACAAGACATCACTCATCCCATGTCAACGATCTCCTCCCGACCGTTTTCGACATCAAATTCACATCATACCATACCCATCTAGTCGTGTGAAGCATGGCGACCGAAGCTATCACCCAACGGCTTGCACCGCAGGCCCGCGCCCCTGTCGGCGCCAAACTCGATGTCTCTTCTCGTCCTCGGAGCCATTCTCAAGTCGATGCATTTTCTCCCGTGAATAACGATGGTTGCTTCGAGTTTGACCGTGTTCTAAAGAGTGGTTACGTTCAGAAGCGCACCCAGAAGACAAAGGTTGGTCTCACCATGATCGTCCCCCCCCTTCCCTTCAGGTTCTAGGTCCGTTGTGTTTGTTTTATTTTCCGGACTAATTCGGTGTCGCAGAAATGGAAGTCCATCTATGTCGTGCTACGACCCAACACGCTCTCCACGTATAAGAACGACAAGGAGGATCGCTTGCGGCACCAAATCTACCTCTCCGAGCTTACCGCCGTTGCTGAGCTTAAGGATCCCAAACACAAGCGCCACAATGTTTTCGGTCTCTTCTCCCCATCTCGTAATTACCATTTTCAGGCACCTACAGCGCAAGACGCCCGTGAATGGATCGAATTGATACGAAATGATGCACGGATCGATGAGGAAGAGGATGAGATGTTTCTTGCCCGACCTCAAGCCCAACAGCAGTCGACTACCGAGCCGAAGCTACTGCCTATCATTAGCTCTGCAGATAGGATGGGTGATCACGACCGTTTCCTGTCTAGCTCCCCAGAACCATTTGGCGCATCTGTACCCAAGTACAGTAGCCGGCGCAGGTCTTCAGTTCTTGAATCCTCCGGTTGGTCTGGCGGGGAGCTCGCTTCTCACTCCGACTTTTCTGATAACGAGGGCTCAGGAACCCAGGAGCCGCCTATCGAGACACTCGCCGTTCAGTCACCTGCCAACATCACTCCTCTCAGTGGCTCACAACATCCTGGCTTAGGCGTTAGATCCGCTAGCCAAACGAGCGTGTCAAATTTTGAACAGGACCCTGATCGCGTTATATGGCAAGGATGGCTGTACTTCCTGCGAACTCGTCGCGGCGTGCGTCAGTGGAAGGATAGGTGGGCTGTACTTCGACCGCGCAACCTGATTCTCTACAAGAACGAATCCGAATACAAGGCGCAGTGGATCCTGCCCATATCCGCCATTGTCAATGTTGTCGACACCGATCCTCTCAGCAAGAGCAAGAAGCAATGCCTGCTTGTCATTTCGGAGGAGAAGACGTACAAGTTTTGCGCTCATGACGAGGACGACCTCGTCCGATGCATCGGCGCGTTTAAAAGTCTACTCGCCAAGCGTCGAGAACTCGAGGCCCGAGCTGCTGCGTCCGTACAGCCCATTTTGCTCGAAGACCCTCGGCAATAGATCAAGACACCGCGACTGTATCCCTTTCCTATCCCCTTGGGCCTTGCAAGGAGACGCAGTGCCTGTAACGAAGTAACGACCATCAACGATTCTGCTGTGAAGAAATTTCTTTGTCTTGGACCCGCTCTGAATCGACATTATCGTATCTTGTTGTTATCGAATGGAGAAGATTCATTCCGGGAAGAAAAGGAGAAGTAGAAAGAGAAGAGAAGAGCGTATCAGGGAGTTTGATTGTAGCGACTGCACGTACTGCCAGAACTGATTCATTTGTATATTCATGATATCCATCGTATTTAGCCTAACAATTCAATAATGTGACCTTCCGAGGTTGTTATAAACAACGTTTCCAATTATCATCATTTTGTACATAATAACGCCCCTTAAGAAACAAGCGTGGAGATGAGAGACTCCAGCAAAAATCAGTTTGAAATACCGTATGGCAAGCTTTCGGCGAGACAGCCCCATCTCGAGGTAGAAGCGCTACCTGATCTGAAGTTTATACTCGTCACGACTGATGGAGGGTAGTTTGATCCCCCGCCGATCAATCCGTCTGGTCGAGTCCGAAATAATTGGCATCGAATTCTCCATGTTCCATTGAATTAAAGTCGTCGACGTCGTCCTTCATCAACTCATCAAACGTCGCATCGTTCATGCCATCTCCCCCAAACTCGTCGTCATTGCCTGGATAGAACATGTCATCGAACGTCGACTCCACAACCTCTTCCTTCATTCCCTGGAAATCCATCTGGTTGTCTTGGCTATCTACATCCATCTTGGTTTGGCCTGCCCGAGAAGCGACGTGAGGCGCAGGAGTGATATCCGGTTGACCGCTGGGTTGTATGGGCAGCAAGTTGTCAAGACTTAGGAGGTTGTTGTTACCCTCGGATGGTGCAAACGAGGCCAAGTCAAACGAGGGCTCGAGGGTGGTTGACGGGTTCTGTGAGTCATTGTTCGGGGGTACTAGTGTAAACTCCATGTTTGTAAAGTTGAGTTCCGGTTGAGCACCACCGGCACTGCCAGTGAAACCCATGACGTTGGTGTTGGTAGGCTTCTGGTCCATGTTGGGCATGGGGGCCATGGGCGCAGGGGAGGCGGTAGACTTGATGTTATTCCCATCAGGCAGCGTGGTCTGGGGTATGAGGGTTGGTTCCTCCTTTACTGGTACATCGGTCTCGTGAACATCTGCCAACCCCATGCCCATATCAGGGAAGGGAGCTACGGGTTTGTTTGCCTTGGACTCGATCATTGGCTGATCGTTGGGTGGAGGCGAAGAGTCGAGATCGATAACCATGGGCGATTTTGATTGCGACTCAATGGGCTGTGGAAGTGGTGAGGGTTGTGTTGGCTGTGCTACTTGTACTACTTGTGCTGGCTGTGGAGGTTGAGACGACTGCGATGACTGTGATGGCCGTGGTGACCGTGATGGCTGAGATAGCTGTACTGGTTCAGATACTTCCAGGTTTGATGGTGTTTGGGCTTCTGATGACTGCTCGCTGTGCTGGTTTTGCTCTCGAACCCGCTTGAGATCTCGCATCAAGACAGATTTAGCGTGAATCTGGGATGAGAGCGGTGAGCTACAGTCAAGAAAAGGCTTCTTCACGACCTCAAAGGGCTACTTACGATGTCCCATTCTAACTCATTCAGAGCGGCATGGAATGTGTTAATGGTGTCAGGAAGCTTAGACTTGACGGCGCCAGCAGGTGAAGGAGTATTCCCATGAGCATCCTTACGAGATGCACGGAGGGCCTTTCCAGTTTGTACAAGCTATCGGAGACGAGTTAGCATGATTTACTGTGAAAGAGAGAAGGATGCCTGCTGTGTAAAGATGGGGTATGTTCTTACGACGTCGTTGACCATGAGCTGGAGAACATCTAGGGGGTCTTGGGATTTCAGGGCTGCCATTTTCTGTGGCAGGTGAACACGGAGAAGTAGAATAAATGGAGTGAGTTATAAGGCGACAGTGAGGGAGGCTCTGGAGATGAGCAAAATGAACCAAGTGATGTTCAAATGCTTCCACAGAGGTGAAGACATGTCCCCGAAGCTTGGGCCACTGTTCACCTTAGCCTTAGTGAAAGTGTCTGCAAAGAGGGAGCAAAGTCACGTGCATGGCATGCATGGGCCATCTGACATATGCTTCCATCCACGAAGATCTGTTGAACTTAAATGAGTACTTTTTTAAAACAAGCTTTTTTTTAGATCGAAGGGAAAAGTTGAGGATCTAATAAGAGGATAAAGAGGAAGTATTCAGCCCGAGTAGCTAGATTCCAGGGAACCCGATAGAGAACAGGTCAGTAAGTTAAATACTACCTAAGGGAGTACCTTACAACTATGTGCTTTTAGGTAAAACCATAGTTCAAGCCCATCCCATAATTGGTTCCGAACTGATGGGAAGGGTGCCCCTGAGCCTTTAAACTAACAAGTGCATAGCCAGTCTATTCGTAATTTATTAGCTAGCTAGTATAGGGTTATCGCAGAGGCCCTTACACCCAGGCCTATGGATGTCTCAGTTATTTCTCGCGAGTCACTGGTTGTTTATTCCTTCCACCTCTTTTCGTCTCGTCTCTCCTTTGCCTCCCACTTTTCGTTCTCCACTAATTACTGCCCTCGACCCTTCTCAAACCTCTAACTTAACCCTGCCTAGGTGCCTTGGTTGCCCAGCTTTCACTCGTCCGTCATCTTTAACTTACATCCTTGCTGAATCAAACAGTCGGCGCGGCAGATGACCAATCATTACCAACAACATCCCCAGGGTCTTGCTGGCAATTTGGTTGACAGGCAGCACTTCAGTAGTCACATCATTGGCTTTGTATCCATCCATACAGTATTCCCAGGTGTTAACTTCCCAGAAACCTATGGCTCCCTGCCTTACCGCTACGATGGCGATGTTTGATATGGACTGTACTGTGCGAGGTACACCACCATCGCCCACATGATGAAGGGTCTACCTACCTGTACCTACAACATGCCAGGACAGGCAGGCAGGCAGGCAGGCGCATTGCATAGTACCTACCAGTACCTTATACAAGGTTAGTAGTATATGCCCGTGTACTTTATCCAGTAGGAAGTAACTTAATTGTTCCGTGGTTTTCCCCTCTTTCCGTCTCTTTCCCGCCATCTTCTGGTCTCGTCACCTGATTACAAAAAAGTCACACCTGGGAGCGACTCTTGGCCTCTCTTCCCTCAGGATTCTTACTTTGTGCTTCCTTTCATATGAACCATCGTCTCTCGTCTTTTGCTTTGTCGTCCCTCTTGGTTTTCCTTTCCGTCGGGTGTGGTTCTCCATCTCCTTCTTGTTGGGTTGTTTACATCATCCTATCGTTGCTATAACTTGCTACTATACTAGTTAAGTTAAATTGCACGGTAAAACCAGTACCGTGTTGATTTCGAGTCTTGACCGTAACATCAACAATACGATCAGTACTACTACAGTCTACAGTACTGTCTCGTCAAGCCAGCGACTTCACGGCATCCTCCACAGTTACTCGTGGTCTGGTCTCGTTCTGTTCAAGCTCGCGCTTTCGCACTTTCACCTTCTCGTCTCGTCTTGTCTCCTCTCAGCCAAACCGTCTTCTATTGACACTTGTTACACACGCGCTGTCCAAGTCTTTCTTGTTGTTCTCATCGTCATCATCGCTGTCGCCAATTTCCGTCCCAGCTATTGCGCTTCTGCTTCAACCTCCGCTCGCCACCCTGGTCGACCCCTCTGTGTCCCTCCAATCGCGCTACACTGCTACACTGCTACCGAGTGCTGCTAGACTAATTAGCCCCTCGACCCTTGGAACCCCTGTCGACGTCTCATCCTGTCAAAAGTAACCAAGTACACGCCGACACCGACACTGACTGCGCTCCACCTCAACTGCCCAACTATAGCTCATAGGTAGCCTCACGTCCCATCCCTATCATTCTACTATCCTTTGTCCCTCCTCTCTCCCTCCCTCAACCCGAACCCCCTCGACTCCCTTATACGACATCCTGCGAAATGGCCGACACTGGCGCTTCTTCCAATCCAGCTCAGCTGCCTCACTCCCAACAGCCCAACACTGGCGCCTCGGGATTTGAAGGTAGCCAAAATGGCCAGGCAAACCCATCCCACCTCCCGCCTCCGCCTCTGCATATTCCTCAGAACACGAACCCGATCCCGACTGCCATCACCTCGCCCATGTCCGCCGCTGATAACGGCGGTCTGATGTCCCCGACCACCGCCGCCGCCTTTCGTCGCGCCGCACCTGAGCCCAACAAACGTGCTCTCTACGTTGGCGGACTGGACCAGCGCGTGACCGAAGATGTCCTGCGTCAGATCTTCGAGACGACAGGCCATGTTCAGAATGTCAAGATCATTCCTGACAAGAACGTACGTCGACATTTGGGATCTTGCCGCTTTGGCTTTATTTGCGAGTTGGGACGACGAGCCCAGGCTGACATTTCACATCTTACAGGCCAAGGGCTACAACTACGGTTTTATCGAGTACGATGACCCTGGTGCCGCCGAGCGCGCCATGCAAACCCTGAACGGACGGAGAGTTCATCAATCGGTAACAACTACCCACTCGTCCGCATTGGAAGCGGTGTGGCACAACAGCAGGACTAACGGGTCATGTAGGAAATCAGGGTCAACTGGGCTTATCAGGCAAACACGGCCAGCAAGGAGGATACTTCCAACCACTTCCATATCTTTGTTGGTGACCTGTCGAACGAAGTCAACGATGAGGTTCTCCTCCAGGCCTTCTCCGCCTTTGGCTCCGTCTCCGAGGCCCGTGTCATGTGGGACATGAAGACTGGACGCTCGCGAGGCTACGGTTTTGTCGCCTTCCGAGACCGCCCCGAAGCTGAGAAGGCTCTGAGCTCCATGGATGGCGAGTGGCTTGGTTCGCGAGCCATTCGATGTAACTGGGCAAACCAGAAGGGTCAGCCTTCTATGGCACAGCAGCAGGCCATGTCTGCCATGGGCCTCACTCCCACCACCCCGTTCGGTCATCACCAGTTCCCGTCTCACGGCATTGCTAGTTACGAAGTCGTTGCAACACAGACACCGAGCTGGCAGACAACCTGCTACGTTGGTAACCTGACACCATACACGACCCCCAATGACGTTGTGCCCTTGTTCCAGAACTTTGGCTTTGTCGTCGAGTCTCGTTTCCAGGCCGATCGAGGCTTTGCTTTCATCAAGATGGACACGCACGAGAATGCCGCCATGGCCATCTGCCAAATGAACGGCTACAATGTCAACGGCCGGCCCCTCAAGTGTAGTGTATGTTTGCGACCCCGAATCTCTACATGATCTATATTGCTAACGTGACCTTCTCCCAGTGGGGCAAGGACAAGACACCTAACGCCCAGGGCGGATTCGATCCCGTGCAATCCTACAGCCCTCAAAATGCCCAGACTCCTGCATTCCCGGGCACACCTACCTACTACCCTCAGTATGGCGGTAAGTCGACTTGTGATAGTTGGCCGAGTGTTTCAAGGCTAACGATGACGATGAAGCAGCTCAGTATGGCGGGCAGCCCGGTAACTACGCAGGCCCTCAGACTGGGTCACCAGCAGGCTACGGCGGCTCCCCAATGGGTTACGCCGGCCCTCAGAGTGCTGGAGGTTATGGACGTGGCCAGCAGCAGCCCCAGAATGCCGAGTGGGCACAGCCTCGCCCAGGACAGAACTACAACAACGGTTTCGGCGGTTACCAGCCATAGAAGGGCAGTGAGTCCGAGCGAGACGAGAAGACCGAGACTGGACGAAGATGATGACCGGAGACGGGGTGCATCAGCATGTTTGTGTTTCTTACCATTCATCTTCCCGAGGCACTTGCACGCTTTTGCCTTTTTGTTTCTCCCCTTCTCTTGTTTCCACCAGCGATGACCAGCGCGTTCGAAAACTCTGGGGTTCCTTATCTTGCTGTATCTCCTACGTCCTCTTCTATTCTATTTCAACCGGCATTATGTACGTCACTGTTTGCTGGAGGAGTTGTCGCCTGAATGTTTGGCCCGCCATTTCCTCTTTCTGTTGGCTATGGAAAAGCCGGGAGCGAGTGCTACGTGTGTTTGCTTGGATGTTATATCCTCCGTTTTTTCTACTCGTGTATGAGCGACAATTTCAGGATACCTACCTTTACAGCATTGGGCCAGGGGCTTAGTCTCGCATTTCTTCCAGTTTCTCAAGAATTGTTTCTCTACTTTGACAAGGTCACGAATTTCCTGTCTTATCTACTATCTCTCTCTATCTTTATGATACCAAGCCTTGATGTATGGAGGTCCTTTGACGGAGGGAGAAAAGTAAATGTCCATTTCTGTTGCTTATGTCTGCCTGTTGAGCCTGTTTAGGGGGCCGCTGATTCCATTCTTTAAAGACTTGTTCTCCTATTTTATCTCCAGTATGTCTGTCCTATTGTTTGTTTTGCATCTTCCTTGCTCAGGACTTGCATGGCAGGGGCCATGGCAAGATTATGAGATAGCAGGATGCAGAGGTCCAATTGTCATCGGCAGCCAAGCGCTGGATATGTCAGGCTGAAGGTGATTGAGAAGCATGAATATGCGCCAACGAAATGACGAAGAAATGAAACATGATGCAGTCATTTATGAATCGATAGTCTTTTCTCTAATCTGCCTTTAAAGATGGCAGGATCATGATATTTGACCCAAATCCTACACTGTCATTCCCACCCCCGTTTTCAGGGGGACGCTGACGACAAGGCAAGGTTATTCTATGACCTTGACCAGCCAATATGGACTTGACCTTCAATTGCCAGGGAAAGAACAACCTATCATGCTAAAAGCTTGAAAAATGCAACTAGCAGTAGCAAGTTAATATTGAGAGCGTCAACCTACTGTTGGTGGGCCGAAATGGCTACAATATAACAAGTGCACCCGATGTGGAAGGGGCCCAACAGCCTGCTGAAATACCCCCATCACCCGCGATGGTAGGTAGGAAAGAACTTCCTGAGAAAGGAGCTATGGCATGAAATCTTGTGCACCCTACTAACGTACCTACCTTGGGTATCCTGGAAACCGCCGCCGTAGGCCGTTACCAACCTGATTTGACGTCAAGTACGCGATTGACTCCTCGTTGAATGACCATCTTGACTCTGCACACCTCTCTCTCCATTTCCTCGAGTTATTACCCACCCCCACCAGAATCAACCCCGTGCAAGAGCTACTACCGATCGGATAGGTGTCGGACTCGCGCGGGTAAACTAGCGGCCCGAGTTGGATTGTTTAAGTGACAAGTGCTTCACAGGAATAATTGTATGTAGAAGTGCTTTGATGAGGCTGTTCTTTT
Organism: Fusarium domesticum; assembly: GCA_013618395.1. Classification (NCBI taxonomy): domain Eukaryota; kingdom Fungi; phylum Ascomycota; class Sordariomycetes; order Hypocreales; family Nectriaceae; genus Fusarium; species Fusarium domesticum. Next base: position 13,051 of record JABFEV010000907.1, on the reverse strand, counting down.
TGAACAATTGATTGATGATTGATTGTATTGATGATCTTGACTGTTTTGCTTGTTCTTGTTGAATTGATGATTGTCCTACGGCATCATTCTGTTATTTTTACCCCTCTTTTCCTTAGTCATCCCAGCTAGACCTTCCTCATATCTGACAATAGACATGATCACGTGATTGGAGAAGCTTGCCAAAGTTCATGCCTTGAATCCGTCGCATTGCAAGGCATCAATCTTGAACCCCCAAACTTTGGGGATGCGATCTAACATCTAACACAAGTACGTAGAGTTTGGGGAGATTCCCAAAGTCTACGATCTTTCATCGGTTTATCGAGCAGGGTTGATGCAAAGTTCCCTCCAGATAGGTACGATAACTCTACGAATTCGAGAGACAGGGACATTGCCTGGCCACCCCCATTGAAGGGGAAATCTCCATCAAGATCACGTTTTAGGAAAACAACATGTGGCTGTGACGCAAAAGCTCTTCCCTTTCGCAGGGCAAAACCTGCCCCTCACTCTCTGATTCGAATCGCTCCAAATTCCACCCCGCCAGCCCGCCCGCAGAAACCAAAGAGCGTACCCCTCGTTGCCATCTAGCCTCCCCGTGGGCACGCCAATTGCTCAAGATGTGGGGAGAAACTCGCGTTGAACCCCCCGTCGGCCTTGATCCACCCGGGAAATCCTCTTGCTACCGCTTCCCCTCGGCCGGCAATAGACCCGCGTGTGTCCTCGCGCGTCTCGGTACTTGTCCATTGTCAGTAAACTCGCTGACAGCTATCGTCGTCGGGCTTTTTTGGGGGGGAGGACGGGGGAAAGATTGGTCACGCAGCGTGTGATTCCGAGTGTCATGGCCAACCAAGCATAGAGTGTTGCGGCTGGTGCGAGTTATACTCACGAGATCTCCATCGCTCTAATTAGGAACACAGATTCGTCCTAGGACCTTTTTGACGGGTTGGGGCCGTAGATGGCCGGCTTATCATCGTCATACGTCGTCAATAAACGGACCCGATGGCTGTTGCTCCCGCCCCGATCTAAAAGTCACCCGTATCTCTCTTATTTACTTTTCCTTCCTTTTTCCCTTTCCCTTTCCTTTACTTTTACCCTTTGCCTCTTCTTCCTCCTTCTGATCTTCCCTCTCCCATCTCTCTTCCAGTCTTTGCGATACCTTCACTTCGACCTTGACGATCTGTTTCATTGCCTCCATCCCAACGACGGCTTAACCATTTCTTTCGGCTTAAGCTCTTGTACTCTTCCCCTCTTTATATCCTCCAAATTCTTCCTTCTCGTCTTTCTCCCCCTCTAAACCTCCAAACTCAGTCACAATGGCGTCCAACGGTAACAACATGAACGAATCTGAAAAGGTCAACACCAACATCGTCACCCTCACCCGCTTCCTCACTGAGGAGCAGGCCAAGCACAAGGAGGCCACCGGTGACTTCACGTAGGTTGTGTGGACTCAGCTCCATGGTCCATCAGCTAACAAGATCATAGGCTCCTGTGCCACGCTCTCCAGTTCTCTTTCAAGTCCATCGCCTACTACATCCGACGCGCTACTCTTGTCAACCTGACCGGTCTGGCTGGTTCCTCCAATGTCACTGGTGATGACCAGAAGAAGCTCGATGTCATCTCCAACGACCTCTTCATTGAGGTCATGCGCTCCTCGGGCAAGTGCGCTCTGCTCGTGTCCGAGGAGGAGGAGGAGATCATCTACTTCCGTGACGCCCACGATGCTCGTTACGCTGTCGCCTGTGACCCCATTGACGGCTCTTCTAACCTTGACGCTGGTGTCTCTGTCGGCACTATTTTTGCTATCCACAAGCTGCCCCCGGGGTCCAAGGGTACTAAGGAGGATATTCTGAAACCTGGTTCTGAGCTTCTCGCCGCCGGTTTCACCATGTACGGCGCCTCGGCGCAGCTCGTCATCACCATGCGCGGTGGTACTGTCAACGGCTTCACCCTCGACAACGGTGTCGGCGAGTTTATTCTGACCCATCCTGACATGCGCCTGCCCAAGTCGCGAGCCATCTACTCGGTCAACGAGGGTAACTCTCTTTACTGGGGCGACAAGACCATTAGCTACTTCAACGCTCTCAAGACGGCGCAGGAGGATGGCAAGCCCTACAGCTCCCGGTACATCGGTTCCATGGTTGCTGATGCTTACCGAACCCTACTCTACGGAGGTATCTTTGCTTATCCCGCCGACAAGAAGAGCCCCAAGGGCAAGCTCCGGATTCTATACGAGTGCGCCCCCATGGCGTTGGTATTTGAGAATGGTGAGTCGCCCCTCTAGTCGTCTTATGATGACGGTTTCGCTAACAATCACTAGCTGGCGGCCAGGCTGTCGACAACAACATGAAGCGGATGCTCGATGTGGTTCCTGAGCACATCCACGACCGAGCCGGTATCTTTATGGGAAGTTATGATGAGATTGAGAAGGTCAAGCAGTTCCACAAGTAAGCGATTTCTCTCGGGTATAATGGGAAGAGCGATTATGAATTCAGTAAAATACCAAAAAGGCGAAGTCATGAATGAATGACCTTTTTTTTTTCTCTCACCTTTTGGCCATCATGATATGTCTGCCTGTTCCATCATGACTGATTATTAATGGTGACTTTGTAAATGGAGGCATGTGTAAGCTGATGAGTCCCAGCAGCACCGTCTCGTTCGCAATATGGTTGATGAATGCTGCCATGATATCTTATGCCAGAGCCGGAAAAGTTGTAGGAATCATGTCACGTAGACGATACCGGGGCTTGATTGCTAATGACCAAGCATTCCAAATCTATCAAGGCTCACAGAAACCCGCAAAACATTGATTTCCACGACCTCCCCGATGTCTCCCGTGGTGGCAGCACCGCAACACCTGGCCTTTTCAAATCCTCCTCCTCGTCACTATCATCATCATCCTTGTTCGTAGCCGCGATCGAGTTAAGCACCAGCTTAAAGTCCCCGTCCTGCTTATCAAAGAAACTATCCAACCTTGTCAGTATATCATCCCCCTCTGTCTGGTAGACAAAACTTACCTTCTCATCATGAGGGAAACTCTCTTAACGCTTCCCAGATCGAGAGGTTTCGGATCATCAATGTCCCTCCCTCTGTAGGTGGCACGGAACTTGTCCCACGGAATGTCCAGAACTCCCCCATCCTTGGGCGCCTCAAAATCCACCTCCCAGCTGACGCCCGCCTGATCACGACCGTCGTGTCTGCGCTCCTCGGGGATGGTGTCCTTGACCGTGAGCGTGAACTTGTGCTCCGAGCCTCCACCACCAATGTCGAGTTTCAGACCGGCTGTGCGGGACAGGTCTAGGGATAGAACGCCTCTGGTGCGCTGGGACGCGAAGCCAGCGCCGCCGAGGGTCTTGGTGTCGAGATGGCCGTGGAAGAGGGCCTGGGAGGGGGGTTGAACGGTGAGGTGGGAGATGCTGGAGCCGCCGCGGACTCGGTCGTCGGAGGCAGTCCATTGGGACTCATTCCATGGCCTGTGTGATGTTAGTTTTGGTGGTAAGAACAGGTTTGGAAGAGGTTTACTTGTCGCCGCCAAAGAGAGGGGTGAGATTGTGATTCTGCATGATTGTTTGTTTGTATAGAGTAGAAAGTATTTTTCATGATATCCATCTGCCGAAACCATGACATAACCACTCATGGAAGTCCCGATACTAGATAAGATTACTCGGGTATATGCATCTCTTATCTAATGCTGCATACATGCATTCATTGCATCCATCGCCATGGGGCTTTGATTAGAATATTCAATCATTACTGATACAAATGTCAAGTTTCCGAGTCCAGAGTGAAACGAGTGGCCATTGTTCCGCATCTTTGAAATACTTCGAAACTTGACCTACCCTTGAAAACAACCAAGGCCTGTACACCAACCATCACTGCACTGTCTAATTAATTGCCTCAGGGTTCACCCCCCTTGTCAAGCCGTTCGACCGCGCCGTTGAAATTGACAAATCCTTCAGATAGAGGAAGCACACCTGTTCAAATGAATCCTTTCACTATCATGACCATTGTTGGCATTTCACACACGTACACTCCCGCAAGTTCCGCATACCCTCGGACTTTACCCCTCCATTACCGAGTATTAATTCCTCCGTCCCCGAATCCAAGAAGCCACCCCCATCCTGCAACCAGCACCAGGAGAATCACCACATGATAAATCACACATGTAATACCGGTAGCCAACCTCCCCTTCTCCCTTGGAGCAAAAAAGAGACACCCACATCTTAGTTGTCAAGAAAAAAGAGAAGAAACCGCCGGGCCTAGAACTTGAACCCCTCACGAAGCCATGTCAAGCCCAACCCAAGAGCTGAAGTGCCTGTAGCCACTGGCGATGAGCTTTCATCATTCTTCCTTGACCCTTTTCGGAGCTGAAACTCTGTGAGGCTAAACTGTCTAAACGGGCTGCCTGAGACGCTTCGATGGCTTTTTTCTCTCTAGTGATCCAATATTTGGCTTCTGTATACTTATCTACCTTACATCAAGCCTCGTCATGGCAACACCAGGCCTTGATCGACAAGGACCGTGGCTGGCCTCAGCCAACGCCTCAACCAATAGACCGAAACAGATCAGACCAGACCAGACCAGACCAGACCAGACCAGATCACACAGGTGCAATTGCAAGTGCGTGCACAAGCCCACATGCACACTTTCACACTTTCACACTCGAGGCTCTCACAAATGCAACGAAACAGTCATATCATTTCAACAATTGTATTTTGTGTCGTGATGCACACTTGTCATTTAGCCTGTTTGCTGGCTCAAAAGTATTTCTAATCATGTCCGTGGTACAGCGCTCTGCAGCCATCTCCATCGTTGTCTGGATCGATTCTTCCAGGCTCCCAGTGTACACACATCCATACATATCCAATACGTCTTTCCAAACGCCACATGTACCGTGTTATCCTTGCCCCCAGTATCCAAAATCTCTTGCAGCCATAAACTCCCTTGCCCACGTCGAGCCCTTCGACACTTGAGGGGGTGGATAAATGAAGGTAGACACTATCATGTCTGAGAGATGCTCATGGCAACCAACCATGACCACCAGGTTATGAACCAAGAGAGAAAGAAGAAAAAAGAAGTAAAAAGAAAGAGGAGATTCCGGAATCCAAAAACCAATCCCGCCATGCTATGTGCCCTGAGGACTCATCCCATACGCCTCGCCTCGAAAGCGTTCAAATAAATCATCTTTAATAGTTGTCGCCTCTGCATCATTCGTCGCTGGTGTGCAGCCAGCCTGGTTTACATGGAGTGAATCAGACCGGGAGAACCGGGCATCGATAGAGGTGTCGTGGGATAGTCGTAGCCGGCCTCTGAGCAGTTGGCCGAATGATCCCATGAATGCGACAGCGGAGGAGTCTGAAAACCTCCATCAGCAACGTGGACTTCTGGCAAACCCACGGGATATTTGACCGGCATAACTCACATGAGGATTGGGCTGTTCGTAAGAACTGGGGGCATGAAAGTCCATAGAAGGCACATAGCTGTAGGCCATATAAGGGTTCAGACCATCGTCACTGGGGTACGCATCGCGCTTGATGGCGTCGCTGAAATGTGTCATTGAAGGAAGAGTCATGGGCACCGTGGATGTTGCTAGGTAGTTGGGGTAGGTGTCGGCGGTGGTCATGGTCTGGTAGGCTTGAGGAGCTCCGTAGGGAGCGATGAGGAGATCGTCAGGAGCTGGGTACGTCGAATAGGTGAACTGAGGAGGGCTGTTGGAGCGAGCCCGGTCGTCAAAGGTGCCGGGGAAGAAGAACTCATCCGAGGGCTCCATGGGGGGAGTGAACTGGCCCTGTGAGATCATGGGCTTAGAATGAGCAGACTGCGACTTCGACTTGGGCGAGGATCGCTTCTTGGGAGGTGTGGCTTTTTGTGACTGCTTGTCAGACTCGGCTTCGTCAGAAGAGCCAGCTCGGCGCTCGAGATCTTCCAGGCGGCGCTTAAGCTTCTTGCCTGTTGTCGTGTTAGTGAGAGTGCTCAATCTGGTGTTTGATCGCCCAGCCAAGGCAACAAGTCTGAACATGTGGGAAAACATACGGTAGTTTCGCTGGGCAATGCGGTTCTGTATCCTCCGGCGCTCAGCAAGATCGGAAATCTTGGTCCAGTCCTCATCAGGGTTGGCTGAACTGCTGAAGGCACTGCTGGTACCATGTCCCAAGTACTGTCTGGGAGCTGGGGGAGCTGTCGCGTAGGCGTAGGGTTGTGTCACAAACATAGACATGATGCTGAATGTTGGCGAGGTTGAATGGGAGAGCTGATGTTTGGAAGACGTCGTGGACAAAATTTTCTGTCGCTGTTGACGGCGGAGAGCTCTAGATACCCCCAAGTACAGTATGGTCGACTATCCTTCCTTGTATGTAGTAGTAGTAGTAGTAGTAGTAGTGGTAGTGGTAGTCAATGAGTAGATGTCGAGTGTGAGTAAAATGAGGGGGGGGGTTGAGGGGATAATATAGTATAGTAAAAGCGAGCTACAAAGAAGCTGTTCACTTATGGATGGAGACTTGGGAGATAGATGGAGGGCAAAAGATGAGGGGAAGGAGGCTATAGATAATTTAAATATTCCCCAAAAGCAGTTGCACAGCTCGAGTTTCCCGCAAGGGCTTGAAGTGACGGTGCTCCTGGCGACAGGGAATGAGCAGCTCCCTGGCCCACGCCTTCCTTCCTTTCATGGCCATACATGCAGCCGCATGAAGAATGAAGGAGCCCGGGAGCCTTGGGAGTGCAAGAGTGAAGGAGGGAAACAGACACGCCTCTACCTAGTGTCAACTGTCGGACCTCTGGCGTCTTGTACCAGGTCATGTAGTTATCATCATCACCCTCATTTCCTTTCTGCTTTGCGGCTTTTATGGAGAGCGTGTTTGAGGAGATGGCAACAGCTTGCTTCTCTTGAGCAGCTGCGGAGGGCCGAAATTGATGAGAGTCTTTTTTTAGATCAGGTTCAGGATTTAGGATAGTTGAAGAGATTTTTTCTTCTTCTGTTTTCCCTTCTAGAATTGGAGAGAGAAGATATGTAAAAGTCGATATAGAGCGTCTCGAGTTTTGCCTGGGTGAAGTTGACTCCAATTCTTCATCCTGAGAAACCTCGTGTTCGAGGCCATTGAGAGACCGTTAGTCGGGCTTGCAGGGTGCGGCATCACCTTCAGCCTTACACCCCAGGCAGTCGGGCCAATCTATCAAACGTCTACTACCTACTCCGTACAACGGTTGGGGTTCTATCCACCCTTACTTCAAGAACAATACAACCACACATCTCAAATCATTCGTAACAGGATCTTTCGTGCCAATCTATCCATTCAACCTTCAAATCGAACCCATCTACATCTTTATTTACCCCCCACCCCCTATCATCACCAAAACGCCACTCTGGCGGAGTACTCATATGAATGAGATTACCTCGCACGCAGAAAAAGGGTCCAAGGGGAAGGGAGCTTTGGTTTTGCCGGATTCCTCTTACCAAGTCGAGATGTATCTTTCGAGATTGCTCAAGGTAAGGGCATCTATGGCTATGGGTGGAACCAAAAGAATACTACGTGTGTACCGGCTTCGACTCCGCGCCTTGGGATAATTTTATTTTAATTCAATGTTTACAACCACTTCGCCTTGATCCATGGACCCTGCGCTCTTGTCAGCTCTGCTGGCAGCCGTTTCACCCAATCGTTCATCACAAGTGCCAGGCGGCTGCTGCTTTTTTACTTTGCTTTACTCTGCTTTACTAGCGGCTGCTTCCCTTTGGACCCCGACGTCCCCTTTTGATCACGCTTCATCTTGGGGTGTGTCACTTCCGTGGCGCACCTACAACTAAGTCTACGAGGCCGTAGACGAATCAAACACATGATCCTGCGCTTAAGCATCGCCTCCCCTATTACAGCCCGAAAGGAAGCAAAGAGTCATTTGGGGTCCAAAATGCCATCACCATTGGGAGTTGCTTCTCATGCCCTCCACAGTTTGTTTGTTTGGTTAGTACGTACTCGTAGCTGTCAGCTGTTTGTTGTCGATCTTCATGCCAGGTTCATCAAAGTCAAAGTGATTCCAAGTTATTAGTGGTTTCTCTGTAATAATCTCCGAGCTTGCTGCGACCTTTGTGGTGACGGGCTCAATGTCCGAAGCTCTTATATCCGAAAACTTGTGTAACTTGTTGTTCTCTTTTCCTCCTCTGACGATGGTCCACCCGAACTGCGTCATTTAATCCGGAAAGCTCGTTCACTTCGCTTGACGAACAACAACAACAGAGACAATCTAGGATCTTCCTTTCAAGGCAGCAACATTTCGCCCATAACGCATCCAAGTAAACAAAGAGCTTCGGCCTGCCCGTCTGCGGCATTGTAGGTAGTTGTAGGTAGCGAGTACAAGGGACCGATTGGGGAGAAAAGACAAGGTTTAATACGCAGGGGCCAGGGGGGAGAATGGGACGTGCTAATAGGGAAGGACAGCCAAAAAGCCGCAAAGATGCAGCGTTTGACAAGGGGAGAGAAACTCGAGGCTGGATCACCACGGTAATTCATGAGTCTGTAGATCAGTCAAGCTATGGGCGACTTGACGGACGAAAGTTGAAGCGGTCACGGGTGATTGTAGAAACACCTTGGGTTATACCTTGGCTTGGGAGCCAGGTGCCATGGATGTGGACGCGTTCAATGGGACATGTTGAATGGAACGGCCCAAGCGGTTCGGTCAGTGGAGGGGGATAACTAGTCCATTCCCTCTCCCAGTGATGGTTGAAAATGGGAGTTGAAGCAAGCGGACCACCAGTACAATAGCGGAGCGAGTGACCCAAGGATCTTTAGTGCGGGCATTACTGTCGGATACTTTCCATTACATTTGAGATGGTCGTCGTTCCTGCTGTTCCCAGCACTGTACCTAACTTAACCTTGATAGTGGTTGTGGTTGATTACTAAGTGCTCGTAGAAAACAATATTATTCAGCATCTTCATCTTGATCCTCATCGACAAAAGCTCTCTGATTAAGGTTCTCACGTGCCCCAAGCCACTGGATGGTTGATTATCTCACCCTGACCCCATCGTGGGAAACGGTCAAGCGTGTTATAAGAAGAGGAAAAAAGATCTTGGTTCTCTCCTTGTTCACACCCCCCTTTTGTTGGCTGTAATTTTCCCTCCCATGTCCGCAGCCATGTCCACAGACACACCCGTGGCTTCAGTCCGGTGGAGAGAGAGAGAGAGAGGCAGAGATCAATGTAAGGTTTAATTCTAGTTACGGTAGACTCTCGTCAAGGGTCCTGTTGTTTTCTTTCGCAAGGGACCCAGACACTTTCCTCTGCGAGAAAAGAAAAAGAAAAAAAAGAAAGAAAAAAAAGATGGAGAAAAAACTAGGTAGCGAACGGGCTCGCCAGACAAGAGCGAGAAAGTCAAAAAGTGGCAGGATGGATAGGAGAAGGTTTCTCGTATTGAGACGGCCAAAAGATGGTTATCTGCAATAGCGAAGAAGAAAACCCCTGGTTTCCGGTTGTTTGGGCCGTTCGTCCACGGTTTGTGTGATGTGTGTGTGATATGTGTGTGTGTGTGTGATATGTGTGTGTGTGTGTGTTGTTGTTGTTGTTGTTGTTGTTGTGTGTGTGCGCGTACATACGTACGTGTGGTGGGTGTAGATTCAAATGTGTCCGTGTCATGGATGATAAACACCTTCAGCTTTGCCAACATGGCAACGTGTGGGGTCAAGGAGGCGTTCTGCAAAACTCCCTTCACTTTCGCAAAATGGCAACTATTTGAGTTTCTGTTTCTGTATCAAAACATATCACGGCATTTTCATCCCGAGCGAGTTTTCTCTCTTTTCTCTCACTTGCTCTCCTAGCCTCGTAGGTAGCCGAAGCTGGAAGCCAGCTTCAAGGAGCTGTGACCTCCCCCTTTTCTTCCCTCCTCCGACTCCTGCCCAAGTCTCTTTTCTTGCTTGCTAATCTCTCGCCGTCTTTGACTCTTACAGGTAACTTTGCTATAACGGGCAACTCAAACTAGTTGGGGAGGAAAGCGCCCGAGATGATTGATTGGCTTGATCATAGGAATAGTAGTCCTCCCTGTTGGGGCAGTAATGGACGTTGCTATACGTAACTTGGAGAACGGCGACAATTGAACTGTTGCACCTACAACTAGTTGTAGTTGTAGAGGGCCCTAAAAAAGAACTCGAGTAGCATTGTAACAAGCGTCAAACACTAACCTAGGGGACAGACAGTGACGTACAAGGCCCCAATCTCCCCTTAGCCTTACCTAGGTTAGGGGGAGGCCAGGGTCATAATCCTTCGTGTTGGGAGAAGCAAGGGAGGGGCGTGCGGCGGGCAGCGGGCAGCGGGCAAAGAAGCAGTGAAACTGGGCTAAATTGACAGTGACTTGTTGCTGTCTGTGTCTTGTTCCAGGGGTCTTATATCCGATCATCTGTTGAGATCTGTAAACTCCGAATCTATGACAGTGGATGACTGTAATTAAAGTCGAGATAGATGACGGACAAGACGTCGTCCAAGGAACTCTCAAGGGATGAGTGAATTTCCATTGGCTCTGGTCAGTAAAAAAGAGAAAGGGGGAACTCGAGATGGGTTTCGGGGCATCGACTATCTCGTCGTCTTGGAGCATCGTCTAGCATGAGGTCAAGCTTACAGCATCGGAGCTGAAGTTGAATGGGGAAAGCAGCTGTTGATAGCTGTCATGTACAACAACAATAACAACAATAACAACAATAACGAAAGAAAAAAAAAGCAAACAAGGGAGAAGTCTCACGGCTTCTTCTGTGCTATTTGCAAAGGGCTCCAAGGTTGACTCTGCCACTTGTACTTGCGGTGACTGCGGCCACGGGTCCTCGCCATTCCCAACCGGAATACAAAATACGCAGTCGTACTCTTCTCCGTGATAAGACATTGACCCGAGGAGGCGCCATTCCAGAGACTGAAGTGTGCGGAGAGGCTGAACCCCGTCATCTCGATAAAAACAAGGGCAAAGCAATCATCCATTCATCTTTCTCTCTATCTTCCAGGGACTGACTGGCACTGGAAAAGAAAGAGCGGAATATCATCCCTCTTCCTCCCCCCCTCCCGGGATTCTTCCTTGTAGGGCTGCAGACGATCAGGGGTGATGAAGAAGAAAGAAAGTCGAGCGGTGAGTCTAACAAACGATCAGTGCTCTCCCGAGCCTCCTCGTCCACCCCTGCTTCGGCGTCTCCGGGACGTTCCACAGGGGTGGCATGCAGAGGTGCCATCTGAGTGGACGAACATGTATTGGCGTCGTGGCGGGCTGATTCTTTGACAAGACGGAGAAAAGGCAGCAGTAATAGCTCTGTGTATTGTTAAGAGCCATGGGTAATGGCAACTTGAAGCCAGTAGAACTAAGCCTTGTTGGCTAAGAGGGTGTGGAACCACCATTCTTTCCTTGGATGAAACGGTGTGTGGATAGACTCTGTAGGGCTGAACGGTTCAAATGGGGGGGGGGACCTTTCCCTTTGACTTGTGGGGTGTGCCTGAGGTATGAGTTTCCTTGTAGGCACATCACTCAGCAGTTTGTTTGATGAACAGGCTGTGCAAGGCAAGCGCTCCATGTGTCCTAGAGTAGAATAGCGTTTGAAGGAAGAAGTTGAGATAGCTACATAGGTCGATGATCTTTATCGAGTTTACATAGAAGTTAGACTTGTTCAACATTGAGATTGCTTTTTATAAAGACGACATCGTGGCTTCGGACGCAGGTTTCCTTATATGGGGTCAAGCTTCCGACCAGGCAGCCATTCTTGCTCCCCTATGCAGAAGAGAGATATCGTCTGTCTTGTCTCGGGGGTGTGTCCAGCCTCAGTTTCTTCTTTAAATAAACACCCCGCCCCTCCATTGTTACCCACACACACAAGCGCGCACGCGCACACGCACACACACACGCCCTGTGCCGAGTCCGCCAGTTTGACGTGCAAGAGAGTGAAATTTGGTGGTGAAAGAGCGGAGGGTTGAGATGAGGGGGGGTGTCGAGATGCGTATCTCTTGCAGGGTCGCATGGGGAATCCCGCCGAGTCGTTGCCGACAGGTTCGTTCCTTTTTGGTGTTTTGCTCTTGTCGTAGGGCAGAGGAAAGATGGGGATAGCTTCTCACGCACAGTCTTTTGTACTGTTTTGGCTTGTGATTGATATTACCATGTGTCTAGCTAGAAGCCGCAGCAAGAAAAGATGCATCTTTTTTTCTTCTGACCGGGTTCCATTTGGCGTTTTCCATGCATCATCGTGTCTGAAAGGAAAGAAGGGGAAAAAAAAGTGCCTTCGGCATTGACCGAATGACATGATGCACGAGGAATTCTGCCTCATATTTAGTTTATCGATTCTCGATTCTCCCCAAGGGATATTGGTTGTATTCGTCCCTCTGTCGATTGTCTTTGACGATGCCATCTCCTCCATGTCATGGAATCATCCGTTGATAGAGAAGGAGCTAAAATGTTTCTATCTTTATCTCTTCTTTTTCGTGCTGCCGCCATGGTGCCTTCCCCCTCGTCCCTTCTAGGTTTAATCCTTTTTCCTAACGGCTATAGAATGGTGTGTGTATTGGGGTCTTGTCCATTTTGCCCGCCGCTGATCGTGTGTGACCTTCATATTTCTTGGTACCAATAACAAGTCCATCAAACAATAATTCCCATTTCATCAACCCCTCCCTCCCTCTTCCACTCTGGACTGAGGCCAATACTCTCACTTGGATGGATTGGCTTTCAGTAGAGCAAGGACCGGCCAGACAGTGTCTTTCAATAACCACAACAAGCTGTAGTGCCTTAGAATTCAACTGTGTGGTAGGGAGGGATATTCGGCCAGAAAGCAGAAAAGCTTTCCAGGCCAGACCAGGCCAGACCGAGTGGGTTATACTACGTAGTGAGTTTAGTTATGCTACGTTAACTCGGCCTCATCAGCGGCGTCAAATCGTTGACATCGAACAAGTCGTTCCGTATCAACCGTCTTCCCCAGGCAATGCCCACCACCGGCATTGATTTCCCACTCGTCGGCATCCATTCAGATGTCAGAACCCAATTCTACGTCTCCAAAAGCTCGAATGATTGTGACGTAAGCTTGTCTGCGTCTCGGGGGCTGAATGTTTAAGGGGGGGTGGGGG
>JABFEV010000906.1:0-22339 GCA_013618395.1 Fusarium domesticum | reverse complement strand
TGTTGTTCTTGTTCTTGTTAAAATTGATGATCGTCTTACGGCGTCATTCTGTTATTTTACCCCTCCTTTCCTTAGTCATCCCCGCTAGACCTTCCTCCTTTCTGACAGAAGTAGATACTACGTGACGAGATGATTCATATACAAACACCCTCCGCACAATACAAACGTCCTCCGCATAATACAAACAATTTGTTCTTTCACGATGCATACCTACCTACCTACCTGGGTAGTTGTCGTGTCTAGGGGCGCGTTATAACAGACAAGTCCAGAAAGGACCATTAGAAAACACCAGGTCTAAAGCCAAGTACCTACAATTTCCACCAGAGGGACAAGTATAAATCTAGTGTTAGCCGTTAAGACTGAATGTGGGAACAGACACTAACATTAGATACTTGTCCTTCCATATCCGTATTATGACAAGGTGTTAGTCGAGACCGGGGATATAATGCACATTTTATGTGCGCATTCCCGCCGGGAATTGATTCCTTGCTGCCTGGGGTTTGTTGTACTGTGTCAAAGATCTACTTGTTCCTTGATGCCATTGCTATATTCAGTGGTATATTCCCACATGCAAATGCCTTGTATGGTAGTCAAAAGATAGTTCCCCCGCTCGAGATCCGCGCCCCTCACCAAGTAAAGAAAGAAAGAAAGGGGATAGATCGATACCTCGAAACATTCACAAAAACAGTGTGGAGTACTCCGCACACGTTAAAAGATTCCACCACTTGATATCCACTCCCTACTTGGTGGGGACTCTCAATTGCCTACCTACCTCAGGTAGGGGGGGCCGTTGATTAAGGAAAAGTTCGTTAATTCGGGAAATTTAGGTACATATAATCGCATTAAATTAGCTAGGGCTTTTAAGTCGCAATATTTAAGATCACATATCTTTAACTAATAGGAATTAATTTACTAAACGAGGTACCTTTAAATAGGTGGGCATAGCATGCATAAAATATAATTCTATGTACCTTCTTTTTTCCTAAATCAACCAACTTTTCCTTAATCAACGAACCCCCTACCTGAGGTACGAAGAGCTAGGGGTGGGCAATTGAGAGTCCCCACCAAGTAATCAAATTGCTAACCCTCACCCTGTCCCGAAGCAACCTTCCCCTGACCTGTTGCAGAGGCGGTGGAGCGGCACAGACAAATGATGAGAATCTACAGCAACGAGGAGGCCTGAATCTAGAATCCTGGGACTTTCATTCGGTGATAATACAATAGATACTATTTTTTGCTGACTCGAACGAGGTTCTTGTTCTTGTTCTCGCTGTTGAGCTTAGGGGACCATGTTTCGGCAACCTCGAGCATCAAGAATGAACCCAAACATTAACAGCATATCTTAATGGTCCAAGGGGAAGAGGATCTGCATGGAACTTTAAGGGAATGATGGGGTAGAGTTACTTCAGCTCGCACGGTCGTTGTAGTAGTAGTATCTTAACATCAGGCACAGCTTTGTCCCCCTAAGAGAGTCCCACATGGCCAGCTTCACTCTCCCACGTTGAAGTGCGTGTCTTGTTGCAGCTTGAAAAAAATCTTCAACAAGAACCTTGCCAAGTCCTGTTTTGAACAAGACGTATTTTCCTAAGTCTCTTCTCCTTGATGCTATTATCTAGCAAAATCATCCAGTACTCTGCCCCTTTCTCATTTCATACTTCATCGTTGTCACTGTCATTCATTCCTGCTGCTGTCTTTTTTTCTTTATCGTTGTCATCTCTCCCATCATGTCTGCAACACCGTTCCAGACCGAGGCTTGGACAGAGTAAGCTGGTTTGTTCTTTTCCATGACCCAAAAGAAAGAAAGAAAAAAAAATCAGAATGCGTACTCATTACTCAACTTGCATAGATACGGTTTGGGAACAATCATACTCTTTCTTCGCTACTTTGCACGTTGGAAAGCAGTCGGCTTCAAAGGTTTCCAAGGCGATGATTACTTTGCCATCGTCAGTCTCTTCTTTTGGACAGTAAGTTATGACTTGATCTACCTAGACTATCGTGGAGTATGCTAACAAGTGCACAAAGGCCGAACTCGCCATGCTTGAACTCATCGGTAAGACTAACAGTGCTGAGAAACATGATGGCCTCCTCATTCTGACACTCTCACAGGCCAGAACGGAACTAACATTGGCGTCACCGACGATGTCGGCGTCAAAATGTCCGACGAAGAAATCGCCAAGAGAGTGTTTGGTTCAAAATGTCTTCTAGCTGGCTGGAACTTTTATGTCACGCTTATCTTCTGTCTCAAGGGCGTCATGCTATGCTTCTACAACAGAATGACGTACGTTTACCTCTACAACTGCGCCCTCATCTTGCTAACACACATTAGACTCGGTCTTTGGCAGAGGAAGATTGTTATTTGGACACAGTTCGGAACAGTTCTCGCGTATATCGGCGTTGTTGCTGCGCTCTGGGGTCATTGTACCCCTTTACACAAGAATTGGCAGGTTTACCCTAACCCAGGAGGTAAACGATACTCTGATCCCCTGAAACAAATGGCCTCTAATCCGTGACAGAGGCATGCACGTTGGCAGTAGCCAACTACCTGACGCTGGTCGTCCTCAACATCGCGTGAGCAAACCAAGTATATCATCTATGGCTATAGTACTGACCGAGTGTCCAGAACGGACATTATCATCGTCTCGATCCCCATACCATTGCTATGGACAGTCAAGCTCAACATCAAGCGAAAACTCATTATTGGCCTTCTTCTCTGCTCAGGCATATTTATCATGATTGCGACGCTTCTTCGATGTATCTTGTCTCTCAAGTGTGTATATCTTTGCGAGTAATCTAACTTCATCCACTAATCATCTTTCACAGAGATATCGAAGGTATCAACACGTCCACCATCTGGGCTATCCGAGAAACCGTACGTCGTACCGAGTCCCCAACACCACGATCCAATCTACAGAAGCACTTGCTTTGATCTCCATCCCAATGCCTCACTAACACTGCAACAGTTCGTCGCCATCATTGCCGTCAACGCCGCCGCCATAAAGCCTCTCTTCTCAGCCTCCCGCTGGCTCATCTCTAGCAAAGGCAGCAGTCGAGACAACAAAACCAGCGACTACATGAACCGATACGGACACCCAATGGGCACCATCGGTGGCTCCCGAGGTCCCGTGCTCTCGTCAAATCGCCAAAAGGGCATTCTCACCGAACTGGGCGACAACTCGAGCGAGGAGCACATAGTACAAAAGACCGATTATGGCGCGTACAAGGGTGACGTTCGCGCAGGGAGCACGACGAGTGATCGGAGTAGTCATCAGGATGGGATCCTGGTCACGAGAACGTATGAGATTGAACCATCCAAGTCGACCTTGGATGTATAGTGAGGGAATGGATAGACTATAGACTTGAGGGATCACTACGGTTGGGTTTTTTAGGCGAGAGCTATACTGGGGGGCATTGCATTACTACCAGCCATCACCTGGCATGATCATTTGTAGTTTAAAAAGACATAATATCAAGAAAGAAATATGAATTCGACAACAAACTCTAGAGGTGACATCACTCCGGATTCCATCCCAGAACACACCACAGCCTCTCCTCCCCCTTAATCTTTTATAGAGAAAGCTCCAATATCGCCAAGTTTCACGCTCCTCCTAAACAGTTACATCGCCCTGCCGATCCATTATGTCCTTATAAATAGTTTCTTTGCCTCCCCTGCCTAAATGCAAGTTACTTATTAGAGCGTCGATCCAAAGAACAGTCTAAAAGTTAGCCCCTGATGCTACGCGAAACATGTCCCTGCATGATTGTGAGCATCCGACTTTTGTCCTCTAAGACGAGCAACGCATGATATCTAAGTTTCCGAAAATCTTGTTATGAATCATTAAGCTTAGTTGACGATTTCATTCCAATAAATTTCGCAGTCTGATATGTACGGCGTGTTTTGTCGCCATAGACTAAATGTGAACAGAAGCCATCACCATGTCCCTTCGTTTACTAGAAAAATACATAGAAACAGACGCTTGACTATTCCCTGGCAATACCTTAATCCAACCTCTATGAAACAATATAGAAACTAAAAATCCGCTTGAATACCTATGATTATGACCCGTCTACGCCAGGTTGAACTTATTACTTATTCCCTCAAACTCGGTGATGGTCCCCCTAGCACTTTTCAAATCACCATGATACCTAGTCCGGTATATGCCAGCCCTGGCATTCCCGGCAGTCTCCCATGTTATATCCACCTTACTATAGCCCAGCACCTAATTTATGCGACGCCAGGTATATACTAGGAACCAGTCGTCGTCGTTAAGAACCTTGGCCTAGCTGCCGTCGATCTTTTGCTCGACGGCCGTATATATGCCCCCTAGGCGAAGATTATTGCGGGGGTTAGTACCCTGGAAGGTAACCTTGACGATAGATCCCAAGAGGTATGTCGGTTCCGCTTGACGTAGGATTTTACTAAACGAGGATTCCATCGGCGTGCGGTCATACTTGACGTTAGATATAAATGAATAGGCCTTTTCGCGATGATTAGGAGGCAATGGACTTATCTCCAGGGTGTCGCTGGAGCTAGGCGATAGATAGTTAATATTGCTTAGCGTCAGGTTGATGTAGGCGTCTAATTGATACTGGCTAAACCATGTCGAGGCACCCTTATACCATTAAGCTAAGTACTCCTCCGGTATTACGACATAGTGGCCGTACGTGTTCGCGGGACCACCGAGGACGACAACAGGGTCCGTGTCGAGAAAACAAGTGGCTCCCCGAGCAATGGCTTCTTTCCACCTACGGCCGCTTATGGTCGATACTTTGTCGGGACTCACGATAATAATGAGTTGACCTACGCGAAGTAGCTGCATGTCGACAATATTAGGCGTTCAGGCGTACGGCGAGGACATCTCTCTAACATCAAGGAGAACTCTCTTTGGCCTTTAATAAGCAACCTGCCCAGGGGTCGTCTTCTTGATGAAGCCCGAGGCTACCTTCCAGAGGGGGCTGGCACTCTATTCCCCGGAGTCTCTCTGGGTAAAATCAAAGGCACCTGGCATCCGTCGTTCCAGCCGCGAAGGAGTATCCAAGAGTAGCGGGACATGTCATTTGCCGTCTGGTAGCTGAAACTTCCAGAGCCTCACGTCGTGGTAGAAGTGAAACGAAGATACTGTCGAGCCCTGCACGTGCGTAGATAATGCTTCGAGCAAGTCCTGTTCTCCGATTAGTCTATAAAAGGAGCACACCGCAGACCATGAAACCGAGGACGTTTGGCGTCGTGTCTCCCACGTTTGCTTGACTAAAGCCTGCTATAAAATCGTCGATATCCGAATCGTAGCCGTTTATAGCGGTTTCAAACATCCACGCAGCAACACCCTTATTATCTCCCGCCATATATATGTTATTGACGTAGAGTAAGGTGCCATAAATGAGAAACCATGATAACATGCCGATGTTTTTGCTATCAAAGGCGCGCTTAAATCTGAGAAGCGTGAGTGTGGTGTCGACTATAGCATCGTATATGGCACGCTTATCGTCTAGGTTATGTAGGTATGCTCACAAGGAGCGATTAATGGCGCCGTTGGTTATCTTTATTGTTTCGACATCTTGATAGCCCTAGTAGTAAGTCAGCCTGGTTGATTAGGACTTAAGGAGTGTCTTGCCTCTTGCAAGCTTTCGTGAGCCCGTTTTATTGATAGGAGAGCACAATCAACGATAGCTTAGTAGTTCTCTTTGCTAAAACCACGTGAAGGGATCTGCGGCAGTAGACAGTTATACCAGGCGCCAGGCCCAGCATGACTATGTGTTCCTTGACGGCGCCTTTGTGATGATTATATATGGAATATTCGAGACCTATGGCTTGGAGCCCTTTTAGGATGCTATAACGAAGTGCTGTATCTCCCGACTGTGTGTCCAGCACCAGCTATACGAACCGATCTTCGGGTTTGTTCACATCTGTAAATATAAAGGCGCGGCTATACAAGCGTTGTCGCAGTCCCATACCGGTTTATGAGACGTCGGCATAGCCTGAAAAGTCGATCTCTACCACAGGCCCGGTCGTGTCTGTCTTGCCCACGTCGATGAGGTACTTGTCGCGTTTGACTGGTGCAGCTTCTTGTTCTTAGTGGGATGTGCCTTATTCCTGATGCCAGCTGGAACCCTCTTTGTATAAAGTCAGGCAATAGAGAAGTAAAATAGAAATCGTATTGAGTCTGTTCTTTGAGTCTTAGACGGGGTTGGGAAGTGTTAATCCGGACGTCAATCAATCGATCGATAACTTGAATGTTAAAGCTGGTTGACGAAAACATAGACTGATTAAAGACGCTGGGGGTCAGGTTCTGCTAAAAACCACGCACATTATCTCAGTCGGATATAATACGGTTCTATACGGATACATACTATATCAACTTCTGCTTTCAAGATAGCTTCCAGTCTCATCAAGATAAATTTATTATTAATACTCGCCAGATCGCTCTTAGCAAAGTCCGTATCGTAATTCAACTCACAAGGAGCTCCTTCAATCACAAGCATAACATACCATATCCGCCAATGTCATAGAACTTTAGTATACCTTAACGCATACTACCTTCTAGCGCATGCCATAAAGAGCTACTCCAACGTTATAATATATCTTATCACAGGTTATCTAACAGAGTAGAACCTTGGACTATTTAGAGATATGATTCGAAATGGAGTTTGTACAATCAGCTAATTGGGAGCTTCAAACAGCTCATCGAGACTCACCATCAAGACCGACAAGTTAGGGTAGGGGGCAGCTTCGTGTCGTTACGCGGCCATCAACTCCCCAAAATACATTGTCAGCCGCTCGACCAGTTCTAAAGACAAGTCACCATCGAGATGCCACTTTCCGTCAAAGTCGTGCTAACACCACGTCCTCGCTATCCAAGCGCGCCACGAGAAAAGGGACGACGAGGTTTGCTGATTTGACCCGTATAGATCGAAGGAGTCGGGATGTGACGCTGATGATGATTCCCTCGCTCGTCGTTGGAATTCTCTTGAGCGACGTGCGAAAAAGGATCCCGCCAAATGGACCGACCACAACGGTGTGTCACGGGACCTGCCATTTCCCGATTATTCATATTGTCGCAAAGCTCCTAGTCAAGTTATCCGTTGGTTTGGGTATAAGCTAGAGAAGAACCGACAATGCGAACCGAGGCTTGAAAAGTATAGCGTGAAGGATATCAACCCGGGCGACTTCGCCAGTAAGTTTGCCTCCAATATGACGGTTGTAAGATGCAATCACTAACTAGTATGGAGATACAGCCGAGCACGTGTACGAGGCACAGTTACTCTCGCGCTTCTTTAAATAGTTGCGAGACGGAAATCTTCCAGTTGGATACAAGAATCCCACGCACAAGTGGATAGATGAGGTCCTTCTCGGCCTTGGTCCAAGGTCTAGAGAATTCAAACCCCCTGGAGATCTATGGAAACAAGCCGACCTCTGGAATCAACTGTCGATAAGAATCGAACCAGTTTCTCACATCACCAAGACTCCCAGCCTAGATCTAGAGCATTATCCGTGGCTTCTCTAGCCTCTTCCTCCCAATTTGAAGTCTTCCTCGTCATATACATCCAGGTAACTAGCCCTTCCTTACCCCCCTCATCCCTCGCTTTTATCCGTCTTGAATGGACAGGGTGTTCCATCGGGTCAAATTCGCCAACCTTGTCCTCGTCCTCTTCCCATTCCTGAGGGATAGGATCAAACTCGACGAGGTAGATCTCGCGCATCTGACCATCGGCACCCCTGCAATCGACATTTGCGTCGGAATACATAAAAAGCCAACCGCAGTAGGAGCTATTATATTTAGAATTGTCCAAGATTAAGCCGGGAAGTTGACCATCCGCCACGGCATCTTGATCAGAAGCCGAGTCTTGGGCCGAATCATGGTCTTCTTGTTCGTCGCTTTTCTCTTCTTGTTCACCGCTTTCCCGCTTCTTGAGCTTCATAGCTCTATTGACCTTACGGATCTGGCGCCAGATGGTACCTCGAGCCTCCACTTCGCCGCGGTAGTGCGCCTGGCATCCCTCAGCTGTGGCGCCAGGAAGGAAGAAGAACTCATATCGAAAGAGGTCGCGTTCAAGGCCTTGGTCATCCTCTAAGCCATTTAAAAATACACAGCCGTCAAAATCGCGTGGCACATCCGGATGAACCATATAGAAGACCCAGGAAGCGAGAGAAGGCAAAGGTTGTTTGACCCCTCCGCTCTGCCATGACATCAAGGCCGGTTTGCCCGTGTGATCATTGAAGGTGACATTGTTAGATATAATAATGTGCTTAGGTGCCAAACGAATCTCAGGGGAACCGTTTGGGTAAATCTGCTCTTTGGTTCGGGGCCACATCTTTGCTCGAACCAAGTTAGCGAGGGTTGTAGTAGACGAGCCAGTTGAGAGTTTATAAATAAAATGTTATAGATATGACTGCGTTGATGAAGAGATGATGATTTGAGGGGATGGAGAATATGGGTTAAGAACGTTTGAGTCTGGCCTTTACGTTGGGATTAGGTGGTTAGGGACGGCAGAATCCGACTCCCCACATACTTATCATAGTAATTGCTGCTATTGTGTAACTATCGAGAAAAATCCTTCGCCTTGTGACACCTTCAACGAGAGCCCGTCCAAACAACAATTATCAACATCGCCCTCTGCAATCGCAAGCTTGCTCATCCGCTCTTTCAAGCGTCGCGCATACAGTGGCAGACCTCGTCTGCTCTTCTTTGTCATCGGCGTCTGCCTCTTCTCACGTTTCCCTCGCCCGCGCCTATCCTCACATCACTCGTCACCTGTTGCCCTCTGTCCCGGTTGACAGACGTGTCTACCTTCCTGTTACCCGCCTCGCCTTTTATGCCTGCGTGAGCGTTTCCTGCTGGAGATGATGGCCGAAAGAGTCATCAGGGAGCTTTGGTTGGCAAGCCATAGGTGCTCATACTGAGGCTAGACCCGACAGCTGGTCTAAGTAACCTTCCGGGATTGTTTTGACCCATGGACGATTTACGACTGGTAGTGTAGTAATAGATCCTCTACGTGTTTGAGTCGCCCAATTGAACGTTCCTACCTGGTTCCTCATCCTTCATTGCCTGCTACTATGCGACAAACTGTTACTTATACCGGTGGTCCTTGGGCCTTGGATATTTGTCGATCATAACTTCTTTTTGCTGACAGACTGTACCTACGATAGGGGTTAGTTACTCAGCCTGATTCGTTAGCTTTTTTGTTTCATCCCTAGGCTATCTGTCACAGGCCTTTGGCTATTTGTCCTTTCAAATCGTCAAAAATAACACCGTGACTGTTATTTTCGTTGGAAAGTTTATCTGCTGCTTTCGATAAATAAATGATCGACGTAAGAGAGCATGATAAGGAGGAGCCGTGAGGTCTCGTTACCTTTTTGTTGGGCCTTCCCTGCCAGCAGCTAGGTTATGAATCTGAGCAGACACTTGACGTGTCGCAAGCCCAGACTTAAATGCCACAGCTCTAAAAGAACAAGTTCACGTGTACGCAACGTAACTATGGTCACTTAGCAGCCGCGTAGCAATAGACGGTCCTTCGCTCGACCTTGAATCACATTATCGCCCTCGCGCGCCTCTAATTAGGCTAATGGTAGTCTAGGTGATGGTAATCTCGGTCCCTATCGCGGCTCGACACCGGGCCCATCCAATCAGGATCCCGAGCCAAATAGTAGTCTACGTAGACTCTAGTGGTTAAGGAATGAAGCCCATGATAAGAGGTTTAGTTGAAGTTGCCATGATTGTATGACACTGTAATCCATTCACTCAGGGTTTGATAAGTCATAGACACAAGATAACTTGCAGGCGGAGCAACTACTAAAGGAGGGGCGATGTCGGCTAAACAGGCTTGGTCATATTACCGAACTAAGCCGCCGAATTAGTCAAGACGGCTGAATGCGAATTGAAGATGCCGAGTTAATCTCTGAGGCGGACCACTTGAGCGTTGAGTCAAGATGAAGGTAGTTCTGTCATGGTAAATAGAATTTTCACTTTTAGATGAATTACAGCAATAAATAGCGTCTCTCGCCATGATGCAAAAGTGTGCTTTAACTCAAGATTATCCACTTTTTACCACCGGACGTTGGATGAGAACAGGAAAAGACCGTGTTCAAGTAGGAGGCGTTCAAGAGTCCATCAGCGTGGGAAGGGTACGAGTTAATCCTCGTGATATTATTGTTGCTGATGCGAATGGTGTTGTAGTCGTTCGGCGATATAGGGCACGGGAGGTAGCGGAGATAGCAGCCAAGATTGAGAAGAGTGAGAGTGATATTCGGGATATGATTGAAAAGGGGGCTACGATTGGGGAGGCGAGGGGGAAAGTTGGTTATCATACTTTGCAACGTAAAGGTTAGAGGTTGGTAGAGTAATTTCTTAATGTTGGGGTCTTGGTGATCGATTTTGTCTATAGTTGAGAAGAATGGTGTTGGATATTATGATTATTATATATTGGATTAGACCAAGAGACTGAGAGTTATATTTAAGAGACTTACTTTATTGATAAACGGAGATTAGTCGCCGGAAGAGCCAGGACATCTTGTAACACAGTCACGTTTAGGGTATGTCAGAAATAATGACCTTGCTAAAGTACGGAGTAGCCCTAGAAAGAATTGCCAAGATTGAGTATAGTTATCCGTCGTATTTAACATTGGAGGTGTTACTAATTATTAGATGTCACTTGTAATATGGCCACGAGAAAATTTATAGTAACAATGTAATCATGGAGTTCAGCCGCAAAGATTAAGTTGCAAAGGCAATTGTCCTATACACGTAAACTAGTTCCTGTCTGATATATCCCGTGTTGCGGTCCCGTATAGTTGAGATGGCCAGCAACCGGAAACTAAGAAGTGAGTGTCAAAGTATTGGAATAAGGATAGAGAGAGGAAAATATATAAGTAATGATCACATCTCACAGGCCTCGACAAGAACCTCGGCCGATTCGGTTATCCACGACTCGGTGCTGAGTTGCGTAGGACAGGTGCAGATGACGTGTAACGGGAAGCCGGGCGTGCCGAGTATGAGTAGCTGTAGATGCATAATTTTGTCAGCGATGACACATAAAAGCAGGTGACTGTCTAAGAGCTTTAACTATCTAATTGAATAATAGCTGCAAAGAACAAGCTCTCGGATCACTATGTGGTCCGAGCTATTCATTTCAATCGATTTAGGGAATTCATCCATCTGTTCTCTCAGGTCTCTAAAGCAGACTAAACCTTTCTAGATAACAATGTCCTTTAGAAGCGCAACTATCAGTTGAGTCTACTGTATTAGATTGATTTGGGAAGGCTAACCCAGATAAGAAACCAAGAACGCTTCAAGTCTCAGGTATTAGAGGTTGGCAGCTGATTCGCCGTAGTGATTAGCCGCAGATTAACCTTTTTTACTATCGGCTCTTGCATGCGGAATACCAACGTGGCCGACTATGCATGTTTAGTACAGTACCAACCTATCCTATCCCTTCATGTGACCTTCGTATCCATAACCATGCCATAACACTATCCTTCCGGGACAGGATCAACCGAGAAAAGAGGGTTAATGCTCCATCACCGCTTCATTAATCATACTACCCCCGCACGGCGCAAAATCCAGTTCTTTGCCTAGCTGCCGACATTAGCCTCCAAAGCTAGGAACCATTACCCATAACGGTAAAACACCTCGAAAGCCGATTGGTGCGCCTCCCACACGCACGAACACTCAACTTGCGCTCCAATCAATCTCTAGGTTCCCCAGACAGCCCCAGATTCTCCGCAGCAGTTTATTAGCGTTTAATGGGTTCGTGATGGCATGACATTGGTGGATAGATGATGAATGTGAGGTGAATTTTAAGAATCCCTAGACAAGGTGTATTTCTTTGTATAAATAAACCGTCATCGCCACATATAAGTGATACTCCAGTGCCTTATCCTTCAATCCAAATCATTCTACATCATGCGCTTCACCGCCATTGTTACCTTGTTGCTGCCCCTCGTGGCAGCAAAGCCCTCCAAGCCTCAGAAAGGCGGCACCTTTAGCAACAACGTCATCTTTGATCCTCCTTCTAACTACAAGGATCCTCAAACCCTCTACGCTCGACCTCTCGAGCTATCAGATGGTAACTTGCTGGCCACTTGGGAGAATTATTCTCCTGAGCCTCCTAACGTTTGGTTCCCTATCGTGAAGAGTCGCGATGGTGGTAAGACGTGGAAGGAGATTTCCAAGGTCAAGGATACGCAGAATAACTGGGGTTTGAGATATCAGCCTTTTCTCTATGAACTTCCGGAGAGAATTGGAAAGTATCCCAAGGGTACTATTCTCATCTCTGGTAGCAGCATTCCTACCGATTTGAGCCAGACTCTTATTGAGGTCTATGCTAGTCGCGATAAGGGATATAGCTGGGAATTCGTCAGCCATGTTGCTCTTGGTGGCGAGGCACAGCCTGAGCATGGTCTCACTCCTGTCTGGGAGCCTTTCCTCATGTAAGTCGAAAGCCAGTCTTTTTTACACATCACTCACTAACCTTTACTAGGACCTACAAGAAACAGCTTATTATTTATTACGCTGATCAGCGCGATAACAACACTCACTCTCAAATTCTCAGCCACCAAACCACCACCAACCTCAAGAAGTGGACCAAGCCTGTTGTTGACACCAAATACGCCGACTACTACGCCCGACCTGGTATGCCAACTGTTGCCAAGCTGCCCAACGGCGAGTACATGTATGTGTATGAGTACGGTGGTGAGCCTTCAGGTAGCAGCTACTGGTTCCCCGTTCACTACCGTCTCTCCAAGAACCCTCTCAAGTTCCTCGACGCACCTCACCATCAAGTCATCTCAAGCGATGGTGCCAAGCCCGCTGGTTCACCTTATGTTGTCTGGACTCCCTACGGCGGAAAGAACGGAACGATCGTGCTTAGCTGTGGTACTATGTCTCAGATTTTCACGAACCAGGCTCTTGGCGACCCTTCTGCCTGGAAGAAGTGGGAGGTTCCTCAGCCTGCTGCTTATACTCGGGCTCTCATGACTTTCAAGGAGGATCCTGACAAGCTCCTGATTATGGGTGCTGGTATCTTGCCTCCTGCTGACGGCCAGAACGTTGTCAGCAACAGTGTTGTTAGACTGTCTAAGGTCATGAAGCAGTAAGGATGTGGGGGAATTACTTGGACAAGCTTTCATGTAAATTAGATACATAATCATGAGTTATACTTGTGATAAAATGAAATCGCGAAAACGCTGTTATGCGCTGATCTCACGGATTTGTATTGTCTGCGTTCACAATTTAGCGTAGCAGTATCACTGACTTTTCTCTCTTAGTTGTGTCATGACATTTCTAATAAAAGACCAGCCTGTTTCCGTGTACTGGGATGAACAGTAGTCTGCTATCAGTGCTCTCTTGAATGTAAATAACACATGCTCGACCGTAGTTCAGAAGGGACTGATTGGTTCATAGACACTAATCAATCAATTTTGACCGATGTCTACCGAATATGATGTGCTACTAGGCGAATTGAAAGCGAACTTATACAGACTTCTACTACCGCGATTCTTGCCATTTATAACCACGTCACCTGATCTAACGTCCACTGAACATTTAATTAATCTTTTTCTTAAACATGTCAATTCCATCACGCTCCCCTTCCAAGTCCTTAATCATGAGCATTCAACAACTAGGTCCGAGGCTTAGTTGTAATACCGCATAACCTCCTTTACAGGAGCTGTTATCCAGCAATACAAGACTATTGCACATATAATGGCAGCCATTGTCGAGAAATGACCAGAACTCGGGCGATTCTAGCAGACCTACCAATCTCCCACACTCAAGTCAAGAGGGATCTTGGTGTTCCAGTTGCAGCCAGCGGCAACCACTGTATGAGACTGTCTTACCAGCAGGAGATATTAACAAGCTTGTTTTGTCTCTGAAGATAATTCTTTCATAATGTAGGCTAGTACCGGTATCTTAGGTTAGCGGTTGCAGTGCTGTGTCGCTGGGAACATGTGTTGAAGCACAGTCAATTGTGCGGAATGAACTTTGATACAAACAAGACTCATTTCATTACATTGGTCGCTTGAAAGGTCAAGGGAGATAGATGCTCGCCGTAACCCAATATCAGAGATCCAGTTGCCCAATTGGTATCCATCATGGCAGCTTAGCGTAAGGTCATGAGGCTAAGAACCAGGCATGTTTCGGGCTCGACTTTTGCCACTATTGATTAATACGATTGTGCCATTTTGTGATTTGTAGTCCATTCCAAAATACCCCATATAAGCCAGTTCAGGATAACATATCTTGGTGCCTGTGAATCGTTGCCTACTAAAAGGCTGGTGTCATGGCTTCGAAAGATAAATCAAGCATTCATTCATGGGATCAAAGGTGTATATGTAACGTATACTGAGGGAGATTCAAATATGCTTGAAATGCTAGAAATTAGAAATAGGGGCAAGACCAGCAGAGAGCAGCCATACCCCTCTGTATTTCTTGCTATCTTGGCTACCTTACCTCTTCCATCTCCTGTGATGTCCGAAAGAACGCTCTACACAACTCAATCCAATTAATCCAATTTAATTCAACTTTCAACCTTCAAAGAGTGGTTATTTCAACTCTAAGGGACCTTGACTTAATTATCGTAATCTGAGAATCGAGTTGAGTTGTGTGGAGCGTTGGTCCAAAAGCTCAAACTGACTGAGCAATCTACTACCTATGTATAATTTGCTGTCTGTAGCCAATAACGAGGTCATATGCCAGAATCTACTTAGCTAAATTGGGTGAAATTCTTGCTGGGTTATGTAGAGCCCGAGTCTAGTTGTAAGGGCGTGTTTATAGTTGGTCTTTTTTCATCTTTATGAAGAAAAAAAAGGAAAGAAAGAAAGAGAAAGAAAAAGGTATAGAGGAGGCGTATTGTAAATGCAAAAGAGGTTGGTAGGAGGATATATTATTATGATAAAGAACAGGTGTGGGCCGAGGTCTTCGACCAAGGCACATTTACTTCACTCCCGATGCTATAGTTCGTCGTAGACAAAGCTGGCATCACCTTTGACCAGCTGGTATAGGACCCAGCGATGCTCAAGGTCCAGCTTCCCAATACGTCCAGGTTCGATAATAGCATCCATGCGACCTAGATATCCAGACTTCCATTGCATCCAGCCTCCACTGTCCTGTTATCCCTGGTATTATCCTGCCATAAGCATGGCTCTGCTTCGGTGTTGAATTATCCTAGTAACCATCTACTTCTTTTAAGTGTCTAGGATTTTTGTTTCGTATTCATAGGGCTGATTTTTCTTCCATCCTTCATTACGTCGCATGTAATCGTGAGCAGCGCTTGGCGACGTGTGCGCAAGGGGAATTCCTGGACAAGGATGGAATTAGCATCGTTTTAAAAAGATGAAAGCGAGAGAAAGAGCAGGCAGTTAGATGACTTACTGAAAAGAGGATACTTTGCCTTTCTTTCTTTATCAGTTATGCTCTTGATTTTATCCTGAACTCTCTTGGCAGCTGCCATCAATTCCTCCACACTGCGGTTGATTACCACTGGTTTCTCCTGCTTGGGACTGGGGGGTTCTTTGGATCGCGACGATAAGGCTACCGAAAATCAATTATGATTCGAAAGTCTATTGCATGAAAATTTCCACTCTAGTTAAAGGTAAGTGTTAAAGATATATTTAAGGGCATATTCAAGGCCAGGTCAATGGTATAACAAAGATGTTGCCTCTGGAAAGTGTTAGCGAGTTATTGTGGCCCACCCACTATAAATTCAGTAGGTAAGTCACTATAATCTCAAGGCGTGAACCACTATAAATTTAGTTAGTGAGTCACTACAGCTTTGGTAGATGGTGATTTGCGCCACAATAGTAAATCACATGCGGCTCTCATCTTCAAACATAACACCATGTCACCACAACCCTCCCTCTATATAAAGGCAAAGTCCTGCATTTCGGAACTTATCGACCAAGTCCCCGCCTATTTAAACCCTGTTGACGATCTGAAAAGTCTAGTTTAACCAGTTTTGGTGAATAGCCAAGGATATACTGTAATAGTTAAACGATCAAGCTCTTATTAATGTTTTTGTCACTAATCCCAAATACATCGTTTTGTCAATCAAGCAAGGTGAGTGCGTGGAAGTTCAGCGTTAACCAAAGAACAGCAAACACGCTGACTTGGCATCACTGACCTCTGTTGCTGTGACTAGGTTCTTTGTTGTTCGACGTAAGAACTCGACAGCCCCGTGACGAGAAGCCAGCATCACCGCCTCCCAGCGAAGATCACCATCAGCCTGACGTCTCAAACTACGACCATTTTCTGTGATTGTCGATGCAAACAACCTAGATAATCCCGTGTTGTAAACATTATCTCCAGTCTCCACCAAGCACGTTCTTCGTCGACCATGGTCCTCATTGCGCTGCCTCCAGGAACATGCGAATCATGGACACATTTTGTGAAATTAGTACGGTTTCCTGCTGTAAAACCTCAGGTTATGGCTTAAATAACCCTGTGGCAGTCTATCATCTACCAAATGACGATATGGCTATGTCCGATAACTTATTGGCTTTACTTATTCCGATCTTAGAGGTAACTGACAATATTCCAGACTTTAGTACAGACGACATCTACTTTAGCTACTTTCGCCAAGGCCCATCGACAATCTTCTTGGCCAACTATTATCACTATCAACAAGGCTACCATCGATCCAACAAGCACTTTAGATATCTTATGCATGAAGCTCGCAACTTTAAAGATATCACATGAGAGACGGCCCGCAGTTAGCTCTACAAAGCCTGCCTCACCGACCATGTTGCCGATATCATTCCCATGCTACATATCATAGGAACCGGCCCATACAAAGCACCTCCTATATACGTTCTTCGACGGTTAGGGCGAATCCCTTAAAGTCGTCGACGATCATTAATTTGAGGAGATGCTCGAGATCTCGCGATTGACATAGCCACCATGATAACTGCCCTAATAACGGGGTCGATAGTCGGGAGTAGTGAAGTTGTCATTTTGTAAAAAAAAAAAAAAAAAAAGGCTGCTGAAGATGTAAGCAAGACACGGAGACCTCCGTAACCCTTAAATGCCCCCTCACAGACCTGGTTTTCAACCAAGTTGCGATTCTGCCAGAAAAAGTCAGCCACCGGCCCTCTATGGAAAGGTTGCCAAGAACTTAATCCATAGAAGGGAAGGCGAAGGAAGATACATTGTGAGATTTGCATAACTCTGGCCCTTAAATACCGGTATTGGCGGAGTGTGTGCCTAAATAGGCTTAAAGACAGGGGTAATTCTAATTTTGTCTCTACAGCTAGCACCTGGGCTGTTATAGACCTGTTGTCGATCAGGCCCTAAAAGAGGTCAAAACAATCCAAACCCAATTAATTACAAACACCAGGCCTCAAGCCACACCTCAAGACCTTATTAAACGTCTTGAAAGCCACTTCCAAATCGTACGATCGCCTGCAAATACTATTTTATCTTTTTAGCGCTTAGATAATAAAATGGAACTCCTCTCACTAATATGATAAAGCTCGTCTTACAAGAAGCTCAACAGGGGTTGTTGCCTGATGGTATAAAGACAGAGGTAAGCCTTGTGAATTTAATTATCTTCCTACATTAATTTCACTATTACGGTTGTTGCGAGATAGGTTAGAGTTCTTAAGTAAGTAAACATCACTTCCCTCTTATATAAGTCTCAAAGTTATTAAAGATGGCCCAACTGTTTGATTGAAATTAACTAAAATTCTTTCCTAATATATCCAACTCTACACTCAAGACTCTAAGAGTTTCTTACTGCGCCACCTCCTAACATTGTTTGGCACTAAATTAGGAAAAACCCGAAATTAAGAATGACCCGCCCGTTTTTAATATGATTGGCCTGATTGTTTCATGCTGACTTGCTAAGGCATAGTTAGCCTAGCGTTAAAGTGGCTATTCTAAGCAGATTGATCCTTTTGTTATTTCGCTTCGGGCTTGTCACATTTTTAGTTGGAGCACTTAATTGTTCATGTCCCCAGATAAATATGGCTTTAGAATTCTCCGAGTTTAATCCTTCACATGTCACATGTATAACACGCCAAGTGTTTGACGAATTCAGTTCTTCCAGTTTCTGCAGGGAACATATTCTTCTTCTGGCATGATGGCTCCCATCAGCCCTCATAACTTGACCTCCAAAATGGCCGGTATACTTTTATTTCTCGCATTCACATCAGCTCAATCTTTGCAAATCGACAACCACGATGACATTCTCGAATCATCCAAAGCACTTGCCCATGATTTGATAGGTTATTATAAAGGCAACCAAACTGGTCAAATTCCTGGACTCCTTCCTCCCAAAGCAATCGATTCGAAGAACGACATAGGATATTTGTGGTATCAGTCTGGGATATTTATGAGCACCTATGTCGACTACTGGTATCTCACTGGCGATGAGACGTATAATGACCTTGTCCTTCAAGGCATGACTCATCAAAGTGAGGAAAACTTTATGCCCATGAATCAGACAACGTCCCTCGGTAATGACGATCAGTCTGTTTGGGCTTCAGCTGCTCTGACAGCCGCAGAGCATGGCTTTTCTGAGCACTCAAACGAAACTTCATGGGAAGATCTCGCTATTCAAGTCTTTGAAGATCAACGACTTCGCTGGGATGCCGAGGTAAGAGGGGATATAGAAGACGAAGACAACACTTGTAACGGTGGTTTGCGTTGGCAAATCTGGCAGTTTAATGTTGGTTATGACTTTAAGCAGAGTAAGTCCACAGAATACGTATTAGTTGAAGGACTGATTGCTGACATATGATTTAGCCACGGCAAATGCTCAATTCTTCAATCTCTGTTCTCGACTCGCCATATATACAGGTAATCAAACCTATGCCGATTATGCCACCAAGGTCTGGGACTGGCTCTATGATGTTGAACTTATCGACCATAAATCTTGGAGAGTATATCAAGGAACTCAAACTAGAGAAAACTGTACAGAGATTAGTAAGCTTGTTATATCCGCCGATGCTGCTATACTTGTTGCAGGTGCTGCTTTTATGCATAATTTTGTAAGTTCCAGTCTGTCTTCTAAGCTTATTATGCTAATATTCTCTAGACTGATGGATCTGCTGCCTGGAAATCCCGCGTGGAAGATCTTTCAGCTTCTATTGTGGAAACATTCTTCCCAAATGGAACCCTATTTGAAGCCTCGTGTAGAGGCTTGGAGCATGATTGCCCTGGCGACGTTGTAGCGTTGCAACCTCTAACTTATAGGTGGTTGGCTGTTACTACACAGATTGCACCTTTCACAGCAGATATTTTCACCTACCCTCTTGAGAAGTCTGCTGAAAAGGTTTTGTCTACAGAGAATAAGGACTATGAGGGACTTGAAGCTATAGATGGGATGATTGCATTGTCAGCTGTGTCAAATTTGTTGATAGCAGATGCTGATGTGGTGGGTAAAGAGAATGATAGTGGCTCGAATAAGACGGAGGAAGGGAAACCTGAGTCTACTAGCGAGGATGAACAAGGTGAGGGGAATGCTGCTGATGGTCTGAAAATGAGTGTTTGTTTGATATTGGCTTGTTTCGGTGTAGGGACCTTTATGCACCTGGCGTTTTAGACAGCGTCTACTTTTAGTTCTCATATAGACTGTACCGCTACTATAATACTATAATAGAAGTCGACCTGAGAAGAAAAAGGGCTACGATGTTTATTCTTAGGCTGGATATTTACGCCAAATTAATACTTCCTCAGCGTCACAGTTTAGATGACCGAAATATAATAATCAAGTTGTCTACTTGCACGAGTCTCTTATAGCCAAAGACTTGAGTAGACTGCAATACTGATCCCTAATAATCTTTGACATTTTACAAACCAGCGGATTTACCCTCAAGAGCCAGTGTTGTCATCTCTATGGTAGAATTTTGACATCTATCATTAGCTTTCTTAAAGTATGTTGATTATGTCGAGGTAACAACGACGGCTTTAGCTATTGGTCCGTGTTCTCTTATCCTATAAAGCTCGGATTCTAGTTCTTTATTAAGAGTGAAGCATGGGCAGTTTGATTTCATATCATCATCTGTGACTATTCAGGCGTGTAAGTCAGCTTTATATAAAACCTCCAGCTACATCGAAGTGAGCTTCGCAAAACAGCAAAACTCGTATGTGCTTGTAACATTTTAAATGTAAGTTGCTTCCACAGCATAAGCCAATGCGGTCTATGTTACATGTTCAGTTCAGGAATCAATGGGCTTGAATTTGGCTGAAACTTATGTCACTTCAACTTTGTTACAAATCCGCATCATGCCCATCCAAGCCTACCAAGTGGCCTTGAAATTCTCTTCCAAAGTTAATGGGGAAAAGAACAAAACTAAGTAGTAGTAATTCCGCGTTCTATCTCGTGCTATACTTCAGACAGGAAAGGCGAATATAAGATAGAAATCCCTGGATCTACATTTTATGGCCTTAAAGAGTGTTTTAAGAGTCGATATTAAGCTATGTCTATGTTAACTGTGCAGTCTCTAAGACCTTTATCTGCCACTGTTATGCAAGGCGTCGGCCATGATAGTAGCAAATGTAATAAATCAGTCATACGGGGGTGTTTTCAGAAGATGACCAAGCGCAATCTTTATTTTGATGCAATCACATAGTTATTCTAAACCATAACAAAAGATAAGTCTTCCATTGATCTTATGCCATAGATTTCTCCAGTCAGCTCCCCCAAAGAATATAAATCACATCCCAGAACCCTCCCCATACTGACCTCCACGTCATTGCATACTCAACTCCAACGCCTTCTTCAAATCTTCATCCTCATCCTCTCCTCTGTAGCACGGCCCTTTCCTTTACTCCGATAACATACTTCCAAAAGACTTTGCTTCTTGATGTACTCTATCACAATCTCTTCTTCTGCCTTCTCTTGTGTCGTTTTCTCAACCTGTCCCTGTTTTACTTCGAATTCACTTTGCGTTATACCTGCGAGATACCCCCGATCATATTGTCGCTATCTGCTGTCCGCCATCTTTTCAGACATTCTACTTGCCTGCTCATCCAGGCACATGTACTCCTGCTCACTAAGTCTTCTATGTTCCCTTCTCTGCGTCATGACTTGCTTCAGCTGTTTCTCATATTCCAATGCGTGTCGCTGAACTTGAGCTTCGCTGGCTGCCATTACCTGGTGAAAGTTCTCCTGACCTGTCTGAGAATCTGCAACTTCTTGTCGATGGCGCTGGAGATGAGATAGGTTCCCCTAAATCGCTCGCTCAACATCAGCATTCTCTGCGTCTCTATGCGATATGTCCTGAGCCGACAGTCGGATAGTTTCGTTGGTCTCAGCCATTTCCAGCGGTTCCTTAGAGGCCGTGGTGGCAGGGTGCCAAAGGGACTGTGAACCCGTGGCGAGCATGCTTTGGGGATCTCGGGTTGAAGCATCTGCATTGCTGGCAGACTGATCAAAACTCGCGGTCCATTGACCGTTTTGATGTCCCTTTCTATTCTCCATGTTCTTCTTCCGCTGTTCTTCTAGAATATCCTGCACCATTTCGTCAGACATATGCTTTTTCTTTAGATATTTTTGAATCAGTTTCCATCGAACAATAACGTCTTCCTTTTCTTCATGAGAACTCTGCAACCACTCATCATATCATTGAGCTGTTCTAGACGCAACGATGTAACTCTGTACATTATTACCGAATAGATTTTGCACTTCTTTGTGTACCCCTTTCATCATATATCCAGGAATACCAAAAACGCCTGCTGTTGGTTTAGTTAGGAATCCTCCAACGCCTCTGCCGATTCCTTTAAAACCGCTAGCACCCTCTTTCGGAGCGCCTTTCCAGGGCTGAGTGAACAGGCCAGTAACGCCATCGTACCAGCCAAGACCAAATTCTCTTCCTGCTACCCTAGCACCTGACTTGAAATCACTGATTTGGTCTTGGAGTCGTAAGATATCGTCTCCTAGAAGCTTGGGGACATTGTGAAGTCCTTTGGTGAAACTTACGGAGATTTCCATAGGTGCTTGCACAATTGCCTTTACGATACGTCTGAGGCCTTTGCTTGTGTGACCCGCAATTTGGCATATCATATCACGGTCTTTGCCGGTGTCAGATCCATTGCGACTGGGGACTTGACTTTGGCTAAACTCGTCTTTGGGAGTCAATTGACCCTGCAATGTATCGGACGTGATGCTTGACCCAATGTTTGAAGTGGGAGATGATGCACTGGAAAGTCTAGGAGAACTCCTAATACGAGCAAAAGATTGCTCGTGCAAGCTCGTCTGGCTTTGTTCTGAGGAAATTGACAGAGTTGATCCTCCCACATACGACGTCTCGCTTCTCACTGCGCCGCCATGGTGAACGACGCATGAGCCTTGGGTGAAAAGCCAGTCATGCGGCACGTTACCTGGCACAAAGACACCATCAGGGATAGGA
>JABFEV010000905.1:0-11104 GCA_013618395.1 Fusarium domesticum | reverse complement strand
GTCATTTCAGGTACCTGGCTAGGACTACTTCAGGACCAGGATGGTGCCGTATTTTCCCTTTGTTGTGTTTCCTTGCAACTCGGCTGTCGTCAAACTACACTCGGAGCGACCATGTGCTTCTCTGGCTGCGCTGGCTGCTGCATCGTTTGAAGAAAGACACATTCAGAAAGGGTTGAATAGTCTATTTGATCAGGTGGTAGCAGCGCGAATGCTTGATGACGACGTGTTCAATAGTCTGGATCTGTTACAGGGCCTTCTCATACATCTTGCCTGGTAAGCCGCCACCTCTCACGGCAATCATTCATTTTTGACTAAAGCATCGCAGGGCACACTATCAGCCTCGAACAAAGAGATATACCCAGCATCTACACCTCGCCACCAGTATCGTCAGCGATTTGAGGCTGGACAGGCCCAAGAAGACTCGCTTCTGGAGCATCGACCCTGGCAGAGACAAGACTGTACCGGATTGGGGGCCAGAAGAGATGAGAGCTGTAGCAGGCGTGTATTATCTGGCTTCAAGGTAAGTCTAGCAATTTCAGTCCTTCCTCGGTCATCTTCTCATACAGATCAGCTCTTCGATTGTGCTTCAAAAAAGCCGCGGCTTTTTCTACACGCCTCACATCGCGACATGTTGTCAGCAGCTAGCGCTTTTGAACCAATACCCGACCGACAAGTACCTCGCCTATATTGTACACTTTCAGATGCTTATTGAAAAAGTCGACGACATCGTTGGCAAGCCCTCAGTCGCCGATGATGTCCTGCATTTTCATGTCGAAAGTCGTCATATAGCGCAGCAGTGTATCGAGGCCAAGTCCGCCCTTCCTTTTCCTCTTGGTGACAGCCGTGAGTTTTCCCAACATGGCCACATCTTGACTGCCTTTCTCACATAGCTTCCTGCAGCACCGTTACTCTTGCAGCTATATTTGCTTGAACTCCTACTCAGCCAAGCTTCGCCAGACGGTACCGCATTTGGGTTTGACAAGTTCCAAGAGTCGTCCAAAGATGATGCCTCCGTGATAAACTGGCTCTCTGCCAGTATATCTGCAGCTCGCTCAATGCTCAATATGGTGCTCATTCTTCCACAGGGCGAAGAGTTCGCCATGTCAAACACAGGCTGGATCATCATGTACTGCGGCTTATCACTTGCGGCCCGTCTTGACCTCATAGCCACCAGAACCAATATCCAAGAATCGGCCCAGCACCTTCGTCGGTTTCTGGACATGCCTCATGTACTTCGGCAGATCATTCTCCGGTTGGAAGTGACAGCTAATCCGGACATCAGCCCAGACCGCGATTGTCGCCCATTGGAAGACCTTGCTAGACGTGTTCGTCGGCTGGAGGAGTGGCACTCTGCCCAAGTTAAACATTTAGGGACTGATCAAACTACCCCGGCGAATTTACAGACATCAACCTCGGAACTGGACGCCGTTTCTCTCCCCCTCGGTGATTCAACATTGTGCCTTAACCCCGAGTTTCAAGGTCCCAACTTGCACCCCGGCCAATCATTGGATTTCAGTGATTTCCTTTTCGGAGATCCTGTCCAGTTTACTACTCATCCTGGGCCGTGGGGATGAGATGCATGGCGCAGTGGATGGGGCATACGGAAACGAGCTTGTTGGGCGGCGGTTTCACACGGATACGGAGCCGGGCCGTGGACCCACATATCCGGCAGCAGCTCCACGGACACGGATACGGATTAAGGACTCGATTGAGTGAGTGCATCATCGGAGTCGGAGAGTAATTCTACGAAGGATTGTTCATCTCCCGGTTCATATCTGACTATCTCAATTAAACTTCAACTCCCCAGGCTCAATACATGTATATAAGAAGACACCAAGTCGGTGGTCTAAGTGAATAGCTCAACTCACTCTCGTCTACTACACTCTACATCATCTTTGAAGATCTACCAAGTACTTCCCAAGTCAAAATGATGCACCTATTACTCTCTGCAGCACTACTTCTAAGTGCCGTGCCCATGGTTGTATCTGCACAAGACGAAAATGACATTCCCTTCTCAGCTTGTGGTCTTATAGGCGCCTACTACCCACCGCCAACCATCCTCAGGTCCTCGGAATCTTTCTCTAAACTTGAAGCCAGGTTCACAGAGGTGCTTGACGAGCTTATCGAGAACAGCGGCAGCGACGACTACGGCCCAATCACCACAAACACAACATCCTTTTCCATCGTTCTTTTTGGTGGTTCAGACTCCCTTCGCAAAGATCCTGTGTTTTTTGAGTATCACTATACTTCTCCCGAGGACAGAGCTCTTACCAACTCTAGTCTCACCTCCGACAGCAAGTTCCCTCTTGGTGATGTAACAATGGTGTTTACGGTCTATGCATGGCTGGCGAGTCAAGGCGAGCAATGGGAGACTCCTATTACGGATTATCTGCCAGAACTTGCTGGTGTCGGAGGGTCACTCACTGTTGCTTGGGATGAAGTCACGATTGGATCGCTGGCAGGCCAAATGTCTGGTCTCAGCCACCAATGTAAGTCCCCAACATCATCCTCTCACTAGGCAGTCTATTCTAACAGCATAACCCAGCACAAGCATGCATCATCGGTGAACCCTGCGATTGGAGTTGTGAGTTTCCTCTATGATGCGGTACAAATCATACTACTAACACTAAATACTAGCTTTTGCAAACAACTTTGCTCGGAAACCTCCGGTCTTTCTCCCCGACACAACTCCCATCGTTTCAAACGCCGCTTTTCAGCTTCTCATCTTTGCGATGGAAAGAGACAATGGCCAGGATTGGGCTACTATTCTTGGAAATACTCTTCTGCAGCCCTTGAACATGACATCCAGTGGTCTTCTGCACCTTGATGCCTCGGACATGTTCGCTATTGAAGGGCTTAATACCTCTCAGATTGGTGAACCCGGGTAAGTTATATATCGTCTTTGTCGGAAGATTTCCTAATCATATATGCAGTGCTATGTCTTTTGTCAGCTCAATCAATGATCTTGCGCGCGCCGGCCATTCCATACTGTCGTCAACTCTACTCTCACCCGCAGTCACTCGACGCTGGCTACACCCCAACATGGACACCTCAAACCTTCGCAACGGCGTTGGTCGCCCCTGGGAAGTATACCGCGCTGGATCCTCCACCGGGCCCATCTTAGATGTCATGACAAAGAGCGGCGCCATAGGACAATACGCCAGTTACTTTGGCCTGGCGCCCGACTTTGGCGCCGGTTTCGCCATTCTGGCACACGACAGCACCGTCGAGAATCGTAAGCTGGATCTCAATGTCTACGCCGACATTGTTAGCGAGTCTTTGGTTTATCTTCAGACGTTTGCGGCCAAGGAACTGGCTCTGCGCTATGCTGGAACTTACAAGCATGACAACACCAGCGTGGCTGTCCTTAACATCACTGATAACGGACCCGGACTAGAAGTCCAGAAATTGGTTATTGATAAGGTAGATGTCAAAGCTGCGACGGCCGACAAGCTTGGAATCAAGCCTGCAGACTTGGATTTCAGAATCTACCCTACCAATGTACAGGACAAGCACAAGCATCAGTTCGTCACAGTATTTCAGGACAAGAGCGCCCCTGTTGACATGGGAACCCCGACATGCATCACCTGGCAAGAGGTCGGTGCCGTTGCTGGAGTTGAGCATAGTGTTGTTTTTGTGCTGAATAAGGATGGAGATGCTGTTGGTTTTGAATTCCCTCATGCGCAGGTAGAGTTCGAGAGAATGGCTTGATTTATAAAGTTAGAGGAGGATGTGTGTAACATTCCGCTGATATCAACACCACCTCAACAGTTGCATAATGAACATGTTTATGCACTACGATATCAGATAGAGAAACTATACGCAAAAATCAATATGTCCTTTCTTTCTTGAACATTGAGATTCACTCGTCTCTTCGATTCCGTTCCCTCACATCTTATCGCTTTATTGTTCTTAGATTAGGACCATTTCTATACGTTGCACCTCGGCACTTTAAGATATCAACCATGTAACAAGACGCATGCGGTAAATGACTCGAACTATCTGGCCATATATTACCTACATATCATAGGCCATTTCTATCTTACCAAGATATGCCAAGCTAAGTAATCGGTGACCAGGTACATTCCCACAGGAGGATTTACATTAGATCAATTCGGGAAACAGGGACTGCGGTTGTTGTCAAGAACCAGGGATAACTATTCCAAGTGGGTTTGTTTGTTTTCTTTGCTTGCTTGGCTTGCTTGGCTTGCTTGGCTTGCTTGGCTTGCTTGGTTGCTTGGTCTATTCTTAAATCATATATCCATTTCGATGAAAAACACCACTCTATGCCCCTGTCGCTTTGATAAACTTAGCTGCCTTCTCACCGATACCATAGGCGGGCATCTGGGTATGTCCGTTGTTCACGACGGGCATTATAGAGCAATCGGCGACTCGAAAATTAGGGATTCCCAGATCGCGGAGCTTTTCGTCAACTACGGCATTGGGGTCGTCAGTCTTACCCATTGCGCATGTGCTGGAGGCGTGGTAGCCTAATTCAGTCAGTTATATGTTCGCCTACGGTGTCCTCGTCAACTTACATGTTGTTGCGTTCTGGCGAACGTAGGGTTTCCAGTCCTCGCGTGTCTTGTACTGGTGATGCACTAGGCCTTCAGGCCATGAACCCTTGACGATATCCTTGGTGCCTTCGCCTTCAGTGATGATCTTGATGGCAAGGCGGCAGGCTTCGGCGAGGACTTCTACGTCCAAGGAATCGGAGAGGTATTTGCAGTCAACGACCGGGATGGCCGTTGGGTCAGCGAGGGGAGAATAGCTCGGCGATGATACTGAAGGCGTGCTTGCCGTCGGTGGGAAACTGGTCAAACTGCTTGGGTCCGCCGTAGCATTCGGTAGTGAAGAACTCGATGTTGGGCTGCTGGGGAGTCAGGCCCATGGGATCACGGCCGTCTTTCCGGGGAGCCGGTTTCCACAGCTCCGAGTCGGCCAGACGCTCATCCAGACGGGCAAAGGCGAAGACTCTAAAGGGGAAGGTGGACAGAAAGCCTGTCTTGTTCTCTTTCCATTGGGCGTAAGTGCGCTAGAAAGCGTCACCATGGTAGACGAGATGGTCGTTTATTAGGCCAGCCTTTTCTGTCTCATAGAACATAAAGACGATAAGATAGTCCTGGAGGTTTTTGCCGACACCATTAAGTTCAAGAATGGTGGGGATATCATGCTTCTCGAGTTCGTCCTTGGCTCTAATACCTGAGCGGTTGAGAATGTTGGGGGAGTTGTAGGCGCCGCCGCTGCATGACCTCTTTCCGGACTCTGATCTCAACAGAGGATCCATCTTCCTTCATGGCCCTAACACCTGTAGCTTTAAGTTCACCGTTCTCGAGCTTCTCGATGTTTACCTTGTCGACGTGGGTCTCGACGAGAAGGTAGAGGTTGTCTTTAGGAGGCTGGTTGGTGATGAAGTCTGCGCCGGTTAAGCAAAGACCGCTATACATAGTTCTCACCGAGTGGCCGCAGCCGTGGGGATTGTTTCCATGGGAGAACATGTCATGGTCTAGGGGCAGACCTTTAGACACCATGGAGTCTCTAATGAGGTTGGAGATTGGGGCAAGATCATGAGGTTCAGTGTGAAGATGACCCTAATGACCGTGGGCCCCCTTTGTCTCTTCGAACCAGGACTTGCCGTAGAAGTTTTTAGCCTAGATAATACGTCAGTAGAGGTCACAAAACATCGAGAAGCGGTGCTATAGTCCGTTGCTATAATGTCAAAGGATAAAATCGCAACAAGACTGACCTTGTTCATGGCGTCGAAGAACTCATCTCCAGACCAGCCTGGGGTGTTCTAGCCGTCATATTCTTGTTTCTAAACTTGTCGTTAGCAAGCTATGGGCCCTATAAGGCAGATATTAAACCGTTTACTTACTGTTCCTCTCACAATAAGAGTGCCATTGTAGCCTGAACAACCGCCGAGGAACTTGCCTCGGCTAAGCTTGACTTGACGACCGTTGACGCCGTCGCCACTCTAGGACACAACGTTCCAATCCGTCTCCTTGTCAAAGTTCTGTGACCATCCCCCGGTCATGTGTACATTCTCTAGGTGCATCTGTCAAATAACACAAAAACGGGGGGACGGAGGGGGGAAGGTTAATAAGTAATAGCGTGTTATTACCGTAGAATGGTGTTGAAGTTGAGGCTTGGGCGTCGGTGTTTAGGATTCTTGTGGAGCGGAGAGATTTGATGGGGGTAAAGTAGATACCACGTGACGAGATGATTCACGTATAAACGTCCTCTGCATAATACAAACAATTTGTTCTTTCACGATGCATACCTACCTGGGCAGTTGTCGTGTCCAGGGGCCCGCATCATAACAGACAAGTCCAGAAAGGACCATTAGAAAACACCAGGTCTCAAGCCAAGTACATGCAATTTCCACCAGAGGGACAAGTACAAATCTAGTGTTAGCCGTTAAGGCTGAATGTGGGAACAGACACTAACGTTAGATTCTTGTCCTCCCACAGTGTGACAAGGTGTTAGTCAAGGCCGGGGATAAGATGCTATTAACATCAGGCACAACTTTGTCCCCCTCAAGAGAGTCATTCCCAAGTTGAAGTGCGTTTCTTGGTGCAGCTTGAAAAAAGAAATCTTCAACAAGAATCTTGCCAAGTCCTGTTTTGAACACGGATGTATATTTCCCAAGTCTCTTCTCCTTGATGTTATCATCTAGCAAAATCATCCAGTACTCTGCCCATTTCTCATTTCATACTTGATCATTGTCACTGTCGTTCATTCCTGCTGCTGTCTTTCTTTCTTTACCGTTGTCGTCTCTCACCCATCATGTCTGCAACACCGTTCCAGACCGAGGCTTGGACGGAGTAAGCTGCATAGCCTCTCCTCCCCCCTAGTCTTTCATAGAGAAAGCTCCAATATCGCCAAGTTTCAAGCTCCTCCTAAACAGTTACATAGCCTTGCCGATCCATTATGTCCTTATAAATAGTTTCTTTGTCTTCCCTGCCTAAATACAAGTTGCCTATTACATAGTAGAGCGTCGATCCAAACAAAGAACAGTCTAAAAGTTAGCCCCAGATACTAAGCAAAAGTTTCCGAAACATGTCCGCCCCTGCATGATTGTGAGCATCCGACTTTTGTCCTCTAAGACGAGCAACGCCTGATATCTGAGCTTTCGAACATCTTGTTATAAATCATAAGGCTTAGTTGACGATTCCATTCCAATAAATTTCGCAATCTAATTTATACGGCGTGTTTTATCGCCATAGACTAAACGTGAAGAGAAGCCATTACCATGTCCCTTTATTTATTAGAAAAATGCATAGAAGCAGACGCTTGACTATTCCCTGCCGATACCTTAATCCAACCTTTATAAAACAATACAGAAACTAAAATAGTCCGCTCAAATACCTATGATTATAACCCGTCTACGCTAGGTTGAACTCATCACTTATTCCCTCGAACTCGGTGATCGTCCCCCTAGCACTCTTCGAATCACCATAATACCTGATCCGGTACGTGCCAGCCCTGGCATTCCCAGCAGTCTCCCATGTTATATCCACCTCGCTATAGCCTAGCACCCAATTTGTGCGACGCCATGTATACACTAGAAACCAGTCGTCGTCGTCAAGAACCTTGACCCAGCTGCCGTCGATCTTTTGCTCGACGGCCGCATACGTGCCCCCTAGGCGAAGATTATTGCGGGGGTTAGCACCCTGGAAGGTGGCCTTAACAATAGATCCCAAGAGGTATGTCGGTTCCGCTTGATATAGGACTTTACCAAACGAGGATCCCATCGGCGTGCGGTCGTATTTGACGTTGGATATGAATGAATAGGCCTTTTCGCGATGATCAGGAGGCAATGGGCCTATCTCCGGGGTGTCGCTGGAGTTGGGCGATAGATAGTTAATATTGCTTAGCGTCAGGTTGATGTAGGCGTCTAATTGATGCTGGCCAAACAATGTCGAGGCGCCCTCATACCGTTGAGCTAAGTACTCCTCCGGCGTTACGACATAGTGGCCATACGTGTTCGCGGGACCGCCGAGGACGACAACGGGGTCCGTGTCGAGAAAACTGGTGGCTCCCCGAGCAATGGCTTCTTTCCACCTACGGCCGCTCATGGTCGATACTTCGCCGGGGCTCACGATAATGATGAGTTGACCCACGCGGAGTAGCTGCATGTCGACGATATTGGGCGTCCAGGCGTACGGTGAGGACATCTCTCCAACATCAAGGAGAACTGTCTTCGGCCTCTGACAAGCAACCTGCTCAGGGGTCGGCTTCTTGATGAAGCCCGAGACTACCTTCCAGAGGGGGCT
The DNA here is from genome assembly GCA_013618395.1 of Fusarium domesticum. Lineage (NCBI taxonomy): Eukaryota > Fungi > Ascomycota > Sordariomycetes > Hypocreales > Nectriaceae > Fusarium > Fusarium domesticum. The sequence goes on along the minus strand of JABFEV010000905.1, from coordinate 2,828 downwards.
GGCGCTCGGTTCCCCGGAGTCTCCTTGGGTAAAGTCAAAGGCACCCGGCCCATCCGTCGTTCCAGCCGCGAAGGAGTATCCGAGAGCAGCGGGACATGTCATTGCGCTACTGCCATCTGGTAGCTGAAACTTCCAGAACCTCATGTCGTGGTAGAAGTGAAACGACGATACTGTTGAGCCCTGCACGTGCGTAGTAGATGATGCTTCGAGCAAGTCCTGTTCTCCGATTAGTCTACAAAAGCAGCACACCGCAGACCATGAAACTCACATAAACCTCCCTGGCACCGGCATACTGTCGACGACCCATTTCATAACAGCTGGAAACACCGAGATCTAGCTTGTGAAACTCGGGTCCCCGGCCGTGACACGACTGCGACTTTCCATCTGCACACGTGCTGTTCTCCAGACTACACCTATCTCCCGTGCCGTCGTCGCAAAAGGCTCCGAGGACATTTGGCGTCGTGTCTCCCACGTTTGCTTGACTGAAGCCTGCCACAAAATCGTCGACAGCCGAGTCGTGGCCTTTCATGGCGCTTTCAAACATCCACGCAGCAACACCCTTGTTATCTCCCGCCACATGTGTGTTGTTGACGTAGAGTGAGGTGCCATGGATGGGAAACCATGATAGCACGCCGATGTTTTTACTGTCAGAGGCGCGCTTGAATCTGAGAAGCGTGAGTGTGGTGTCGACTTCAGCATCATATCTGGCACGCTCATCCTCTGGGTTATGTAGGTATGCCCACAAGGAGCGATTGATGGCGCCGTTGGTTATCTTTGTTGTTCCGACATCTAGATAGCCCTGGTATTAAGTCAGCCTGGTTGGTCAGGTCTTGAGGAGTATCTTACCTCTTGTAAGCTTTCGTGAGCCCGTTTTATTGATAGGAGTGCACCATCAACGATAGCTTGGTAGTTCTCTTTGCTAAAACCACGTGAAGGGATCTGCGGCAGTAGATAGTTATACCAGGCGCCAGGTCCAGCATGACTGTGTGTTCCTGTGACGGCGACTTTGTGATGGTTATATACGGAATATTCGTGGCCCATGGCTTGGAGCCCTTCTAGGATGCCATAACGAAGTGCTGTATCTCCCGACTGTGTGTCTAGCACCAGATATACGAACCGATCTTCGGGTTTGTTCACATCTGCAAAGATAAAGGCGCGGCTATATAAGCGTTGTCGCAGTCCCGTACCGGTTTGTGAGACGTCGGCATAACCTGCAAAGTCGATCTCTACCACAGGCCCGGTCATGTCTGCCTTGCCCACGCCGATGAGGTACTTGTCGCGTTTGACCGGTGCATCTTCTTGTTCTTTGTGGGATGTGCGTTGTTCCTGATGGAGTGGTGAGGCCTTTGTTGCCAGAGACGACTGCCAGATGTTCAAGTGATTGTATGAGAACATACAACACGTCGCCAAGAGAACCGCGATGATCATCCGCCCTGGTCTCGTCCGGCAACGACGGACAGTGAATCGAAACGCCATATTTGCATGCTACCAGTGATGGTCTCTAGCTAGGTGAGATGCCCGTTATTCTGAGCAGGGTGTGAGTACAGTTTCCTGTCATGGAGCGATGTCTGTTGGGTCGTTGTCAGGGGTCGATGGTGGTGGGGGATTGCCCGTTGAAGTTGAGGCTGAGCCTAGTGCTGTTTTCTTATCTAATTTACCAGTCCACTGTTTGTATTCGGTTTTAGTGCGTGGACCCTTAATAGTAGTTGTAGAAGCTAAATATGTGCTACGTCATCACTGAGATAACCAGTCAGCAACTGCATTATAGGGGCTTCAAAGGACAAAAGGGGTCTCAAAGGACAGGGGGGCATCAAAAGACAAAAGACGACGTTTAGAGCTAGCCAAAGGGCAACCAATTCCCAGTTTTTACGGTATTCACATCCGCTTATTTCAGCGGGTTCCTTTTATCTTCTTTCATTCACTACTTTATTATAACAAAGTCCTATCACATGTCAAAGATCCTTGTCAGGGTCAAATACAATATTCAGGCAGCAATACATCTGAAACCCAGGTACCCTACACGACCTCTCGAGTCTGGCAGGCAGGTAGGCAGTTCAACAAATTGTGCCGATTCTCAAAAGTGTGAACAATGCTCCAAGCGTACATTTCAGAGCTCATTAGCCATATTGAATTATTTCAGGTTATTTCAGACATCAAGATTGCGGTTGAGCAAGTCGATGCACAGGTGCTCCAGAGGATCCTGTTGGAATTGTGAGCTTCTCACTCTTGATACATGCCTGTCTTGATGTTCAGAACTAGGAAAACCATAGGATATATTCCTGCACTTCATTCTTCTTATATGGTTTGATCAGATGTACAGCGATTACGACGGATGATGCCTATGGACCCAGCATTGCTTTATTTTAGAGCGAGTTGACGACATTTTGATGAGAGTGTACACCTGCCGCTCACACTACCGACAGAGTCATCGCTTCGCAGCTGTGGCTTCACACTGGAGGCTTACTAACTAGTTATGCTGAACAATTACAACAACTGCCGACAATTCAATGCATTAAGCATGTCAGTATGGTCCGAAGAGATTGTAACCAACCCTGGACTTGAAGGACGACTTGTGAAGCGTTGGCCAACTCCCCTAGTCAGTTTGTGAAAAGATTACCTGAGGAGAATGACTTCCAGTCTCATGCAGAGGGGTTGGCATTTTGGACTCTCAGTTCCCTTTGAGCAAGCTTGGCTGCCGGTTTGGCGAGGGCGAGGTTTGGACGATCCATCGGCGTTGATATTGGATTGATACTCCACGGCAGGGCGGGAACAGGGGGGGGGGGGCTTGTCAGCTGAAGATCAAGTGAGGCAGTTGGCATTATAACTAG
>JABFEV010000904.1:0-25349 GCA_013618395.1 Fusarium domesticum | reverse complement strand
AGGGGGGGGGGGGGGGGGGGGGAGGTGGAGGAGGTTGGGTATAACTCTTTTGTGGTGGAGTGGTGAGGATAGTAGGTGAATGCGGTGAGATGAATTATGTACATTGTACTGGATGGGTTTAAACCAAGGTGAATAATTTAAATGAATGGTCTATATTGTTCTATTATTGGGTGATTTATCAGTCACTCCTTGAATCGGCTTGATTGGGCTGCTGAGTAGGCTCGTAGATCTACAGTCTTCCACCGGCTTCTATTATTTCAATCATGGGAAATCATTGTGATTGAGTATCTTGGGTCAGGGACACCGTGATTACGAGGCAGCTCTTGGGAGGTAGATCTGGTTAATGGGAATGAAGTGCTTCATGATGTGCAACTTTAGTCGGAACTACGACCAGCGTGTAGGAACTAGATGGGCATGAAGGTGTAGAACTGTTTCTTACAGGAGATCTGCCTTTTGAAGAAGAGTTCTCGTGAACAATAGCTGGATAGGGCATAATAGAGACGATAAGCTGCCATGCTAAGAGAGCTACTCTAAAATCACAATGCGTGAGCTACTCGACTTCATTTTCTTAGTAGATCTTAGTTAAGTTAGAAGGTCATATTACTGCAGAAGCCGGCCTCGGCATTTCCCTCTCTGGACTGCCGTGATCTTGCCTGGGTCCTTTCTTTGACTGATGGCATCCAGAACAATTGGCGGCATCGTCTATCACGAAGACCGGCCAACAGTGATGAATGGGGAGGTAGAGTGATAACGCCCAGTTCCTGACTGAAATCTACTCTCAAGTCAGTGATCAGTGGAGGACATGGGGAGATGGTTAAAGGGAAGGGGGGGTGATACAAGGGACATATTGTATTCATTGGACTATACTTGAGAGGATGCGAATCATTCCGTAGGTGCTTTAATGGCGGATCTTCTTTGAGGACGATGGTATGAAAGGATAGTGCTTATGGTACAGATAAAGGCGAGACAGAAAGCTGACAACCATGATTGAAATAGTGAATTATGTTTGGCTCATATACTATAATTGTGAACTTGCTCGAACAAATCATTATATTCCCCAGATTACGCCTCCGTTGGTTTCGACATCTTGGGCTGTCGACGATCTTCCTAGTAGGCACTCTTGTCAATTCTGACATGACATAGAGCGAATACTGTCATTATACTCTACACGATAAACTAGAGTATCCTATGTAAAACAAATATATGCAAGAAGCTCCCTAAACGGCTGAGGCTCCCTCCTGATGAGCAGCTACTCCGGCCACATTCATCTTCTCGTTGTCATTCAAAACAGGCTCATCAATTCCAATGCTCGCCTCATGGAACGAATCGACGACGCGTTTGTAGCTGCCGACAAAATTGACACAGATGGGATATGTAAATGCAGCGACGAAAAAGGCTAGAGGGACAACCATTGACATGCCGGTTCCGTGTCTGTCGGAGACAGCTCCCGTCAGAGGCGGCACGCATGCACCGCCGACCACACCAGCGACGATGAAACCACTGCCTCGCTTGGTGTGTCTGCCGAGACCTCGCATGCCCAACGCGACAATGGTGGGGAAACAGATTGACTCGAAGAACAGGACTATGTATAGCATGGAGAGACCTGTGTTTTCGCGCTGTGTGATTGCCGGTGCGATGAAGACGATGCACATGGCCAGGAAGACCAGGAAGACCATGCGTGGCTTGATGTATCGCATGAGGAAGCTTCCGAAGAAACGTCCGATAGTGAACCCTGCTTGAGCACCAGCAAAGAACTTTGATCCGTCGGAGTCGGTTGTGTTGGCGCGTGTCTCTGTCGCATAGTTGATAAAGAAGCTGGCAATGGCAACCTGAGCACCAGTGTAGCAGAACTGAGCAAAAGATGCATGGAATAGTTTATACTGCTTGATGAAGGGCTGCGAGTCTGCTTCCGAGTTTGTCTCTCTGGCTTGGAATGCCATGTCTAAGGGTGTTAGTGGATATTATGGGAAGTGTCGGGAGGAGTGAGTGACTTACCGGCATCTGTGATCTCGGGTATCTTGGAGAAGAGGAATAGAACGGCGAGGAGGAGAACAAAGACGGCGATGGAGAGGTAGACCCATTGCACGTTGGCTAGGGCTTTCTCATCATCAAAGTTGAAAAAGACATAGGAGCCGAGAACAGGGGCGATGACGGTACCGATACCATTGAAGGCTTGGGAGATGTTGATGCGAATCTCGGAGTATCGAGGAGGACCACAGACTGGAATTTGTCAGTGAGCGAGTGCTTGATGTAGTATCCAAAAGTGGGAGGTAGTACCGGTGATGAAGGGGTTAGCAGCAGTCTCGAGCGATCCCAAGCCGTTACCGATAATGAAGATGGAGGCGCAGAAACCGCCAAAGGACTTGGCTTTGATACATGGGATAGCGATCAAAGCACCGGCCGCGTAGAGAAATAGACCCCAGATAAAAACGGCCTTGTAGGAGTAATGTCGAAGAATCCAAGCAGCATGCCCCAACGACGCAAGAGGGTAGGCACTGTAAAAGCATGAGTTTACACAAGCCGAGGACAGTGGAGGTTTATGGAAGAACGTACCCAAAGTACGCGGCCTGAAGACCAGCAGATCTAGCACGGGTGATGTCAAGAGTGACTTGGAAATGCTTATTCAGAGTATCAAGCAGGCCGTAGCTGAAGCCCCAGAGAAAGAAGAGGACGGTGACGAGAGAAATGGGCCATATGGATTCCCGGAGAGTGAGTTCGGCTGCTCTAGTCACATGGTCGTCGGAGACCTTCAGAGATCGTTCTTTGAAGAACTTCTTGGCGCCCATGATTGTTTGTAGTGGTGATGAGTTCCTAGGGAAGATGGAGCGGAGGGGAGGCGGCCTTTAATACATCAACGAAATACAGTAGCAATATAGCAGCCCACACACACCTCGGTAGATGGAAGTCCGAAGGCTTTGGATACTTTCTCTGCCGTTTAGCTATGTTATTAAAAAACGTTCGTCACACACAAAGGCGATAATAAGCAGGTTTCGAATCAATATCAATGTCACGTAACATCAAACTACCCCATGGGGAAGATCACCCTGGAATAGTGGAGCATGGGGAGAGGGGGAGGCCCAGGGGGTAGGTGGTCTCGAGGTAATGATGGGCCGAGAAGGATGGGCTATTGGTTTGTTTTACAGGGTTGTGCAGGGTTGAGTGAACTGTTGGTTGAGTTGTTGGTTGAAGTATCATGTCACGATGGGTGGAGGAGAAGTGCTTTGATGTATTCTGATTGTTTATGGAGGTTGGTTGAGAGTTGAGTATAGAGCGGGCTGATACTGGGTGATGATTAGGACGTTCTATCTTGCATTCGAGAAACGCGGTAGAGTTGATCAGTATTGAATGGACGTCATGAGCGAATCATCTATGAAACAGTCACAATCACCAAACTCGTATTGCTATTCTAGACACGAGTGAGGTCATAGCAAACTTCAATGAACCTCGGCAAAGCGTATCTAGACATTGTACAAGAACACCGAGTAACTCTCTCGCAGAACTGTCAAAGCCGTCTTCTTATAATTAACTCAGCTTGCAGATAATTTGTGTTTTCATATAGACTCACTCGCTTGATATGTTCCACCCGTGGATGTATGTATTTGAATACCAAGCTCGACATATCACCGTTCGAGTATGTATAGAGACAAAAACCCGGAGATAAAAAGCGGACGCGGGGGAATGATACTGGTTAGCACCGATACTACCCCAGACAATCCAAGGATGATTACGCTTCCAATCAGAATAAGCCATTCTATTCTCCTTTGTCAGGAAGAAACGAGTTGGTAAGACGTCGTTGAATAAAGGAGGGAGGGGGTTTAACTTAGATACGAGTTAGCTACACTGGTGATATTTCGATTACTATAACGACGTGTCTTGCTTGTCCTTGCATGACGTTTTCTGGTGCGCGAAATCGAACGTGGCTTGCGAGCCAAGCAATTGAGCCTCTTGTTCAAGCTTAACGACATATCGATTATGGGGAGTAGCTAGTTATAAGGCAGATGCGATATCGATTCAGCCGTAATTTATGGTGACCGCATCCTGCAATGTGGTTGTTTATCTTGCTATTTGCTTTAAGATGTGGTATCAATAATAAGACTCTTTCTTCAACCATATTTTAAACTTCTTCAAACAACGGTGTACGACAACGACAACGCTGCAATCTAGACTGAAGAAGTAGGTAACAGTACAGTATATAACTATATCAACCGTTCACTCCCAGCATGTATATCCCACATTTCATCCAGTACCACATCTCCTCGTGAAGCATCACTCAAACACCACTCGAATACCCTAAACCAATACCCCATCCTCACCAGCAAAATCCCCCTTCTCGCTTCCTCAGCCGAGTCCTTCCTAATCAAATCCATTTCCATCTAGACCCTCCAATCTCATCTCCCCCAGACATCCACGTTCTCCCATCCAGCGTTCCCGTTGGACCCCCCGGCGCCGGCCCATCCGAACAAGAAAAAATAAAGGCCTCGGTCCTCCGATGTGGAGTACAAAGACCCTGTCGTCGCCGTGCCAAGACGGCTTTTCGTCCGGGCATTCTTCTCTGCCAAGTGTGTTTTTGTTCGGTGGTTTCCATCGCCAAGACTCGGGGTGGTTTACGGGGTTGATTTGTGGTGTCTTGTTGATGGTGATATGCTTTAAGATGATGGGACTTTATTTAATGCGGTTTTTTAATGCGGTTTTTTGTATTCTATAGTTGTGGTTAGTTGACTACAGCTGAAGAATACAGTCATGGAGAAGCGAAGCGCGAGCGAACATATCAGCACGACAGATGCATCACCACCCGAACGGCATCTCCGGCCCCGTGTCTACGCTGGGGGATCAAAACTCATACAGTTTCTCATCCATCAGTACAAAATCCGAAACCAAGTGGTGGTCCTATAGAGGCATTCCATCTCATCTAGCAAGTCAACTAGACGTGCCCCCTTGCCATTGTTTCCAGTTCGACATGTCTTTCATCTTGGGTCGATCGACGACCCCATCACTCGCCCGTTCAGAGCAGAGGAACTACCAGTGACCCAAACGGTACTTCAAGTGAACACCTTTGGCCATACTCGGCATTTGAAAGCCAAGACATGGAAGCCAAGATACATTGACCTGGGTGGTGTCTCTGCGCTGGGATAGAAAGCCTTGATGACTTGGAGTATATTCTACCAGGAAGCAGAAACACAACCTGGTGCTGCAACATCCACCTTTCACAGAGAAGAGTAATCCCTAGGCATAACCAGTGTTTGACCAACGTGGACTTATGCAACTAAGCAGATTCCCGATGGGGACTCGCCCATTTGACATTCGACGACAGTTACACCCACGAACTCAGCATCAAAATATGACTCCAATCTCCCAGCAGTCTCATAAAGGATCAAGTCCGTGCTTCCTTACAAGCAGCGGCCCCGAATCCTTTAGACTTCTTACAACACGGACAATTCTTAACGACAGCGACGACAGCTGAAATGAAGACTCGGATACACAGCACAATCCACACCCTGACAAAAGACCCGATCCCACATCGAGACCCTTTTCAGTCGTAACCCTACCGACTCAGACCTCTTCCCTGGCTCCACCAATTAGCTCGCCCACGTGTTCGCAAAGGGCCATGTCAGCTCTTATGAGATCCCAGTGCTCTTTCGGCCGGATATCATGAACCATCCCGCCGGACTAGGGAGCTGGAAATCATGGATGGGTCTGAATGCAAGACACTGGATCTCGTCCGGGGAGCGGATGCATCCGCTGGCTTTGTGTCTCCTTTTCGTAATGGGGCACGCGACTTCACTATAAGGCGGCAACGATATCGCGACGTATGATTTGAGACGACTTGCACCGAAGCACGAGTAGTGGGTTGACGATCTAAATTGGACCTTTCACAGCGATACGGCATGTTTAGCTTTAGCACCTGATGGCTGCTGCGAAACGACTCTGAGTATCAACACCCAAGACCTCGAGTCAACTAGTGTTCCGCAAAGATAATCATGCCACTCAAGATCGTTGCATCGGGGCCGTGCCGCACAGTATCATCCCGTCGTCTCAGGAGTGGGCTCTCGGTGACGGTAATCAACAAGACTGAAGTTGCATGAAACCATTGAAATATTCTCTTGACTTGTTCGAGACACCGAAGTAGGGGAAAAAAAAGCACCAGACAGCGGCGGATTGGAAAAAAGGGGGCGTGCGGACAGGGTGTGGGATTGGAGATGGCTAAACCTCTTCTGGATACCGACGAGTCGACCGATTGAGAGGCAAGCGCCTGTTAGCTACGTAGTAGTTGTATTTGGGGGAGGAAGAGGAAAAGGCAAAGAGAGGGATGGACAGAAAGAGTGGAGAAGAGGCGATTCGAGATGTCAGGTCACAGAGTCTTTGCCATGTTCCGTGGAACTGAAGCCGCAGTTGGAGCTTCTTGGCCAGGGCCACCACATGTCGTTGATTTTTCTTTTTGCTCCAACCGAAAACAAGATCAAGATCCAAGATCCAAGATCTTGTTTACGTTTTCCTACGTTGTAGGCATTTCTAACCCCTCCCCTCCAGCCGTCCCGATGGCAAGCCGTCATTAAGCCGTCTTGGCTGAGGTAAGGATTGTCGAGTCAATGCCTGCGGAAGATGTGCAACGTGCTCACTACGGGCAATCCGGCTGGCTGAAATGGTTCAACAGGGGGTGGAGAAGTAATTGATGGAGGATGTGAAATGTGGAGGATGTGAGATGTAGGAGTATCAGATTGTTATTTTGGTAATGGTGGTTATTTGCCCGTGGAGTGACCGGGCGGCGAGGAAGAGGAACGAAAAGAACAGGAGCAAAGACAGAGAAAAAAAAAAAAGAGACGAAAAAAATATCATCTCAAAAGCCCCAGTAGCCAATCTGCCGTTGAAGACTGAAAACGTGGGAGAGATCCAAGCATATGATTGGTGTAATACACAAGGCGATCTTGGTTCTTGTTAGGCACCCCTCACCTCCACTGCTGCTAAGCCAAATATGGTCAAGTCGCCCTGACTTTACTCGGGATAGAGTTGCTGCAACTAAGGATGCCCCTTGTCCGTGTGCGTCTCGGTCGTTTTCCATTCCAACCGCATGGTGGTGTGTTGATTGGTCAATTTAGATGACGGGAGTTCGAGATGCTGACCATATGAGGGTACTAGTCGTGTGCCCATTGTTTCTTCCAACTTTTGGAGCGAGCGGGGATCCTAAGTTGGGAAACTGAGGTCGTGCTCTCTTTGATCCTTGCCACATTCTGTTTCTTTTTCAACGTGGGATGTTTATGGAAGCTCATCGGTCAAGCTTAATCAACTATGACCCACTGAGGTGTGTTTAAAGGAGTCTTTAATATGGATGAGATGAGTGATGTATGATGAAACTTGCAGCTTACACACGTTCACACTCTCTCTATCCGTATGTACCTGTCTTCTTGTTTTAACTGGCTACTGTCTAAGCATCTTAAATGCTTCATGTTAGTTTAGCCTCAGCAACACCTCGGTCTCTAGACTTGGCCGTGGTAAGGCTTGGCGTGCATTATACCCTTGCAACACTTTTTTTTTGGCCGGCAAACCATCTCACAGACTTGCATTTCCATTCTCAGGGCTTGCAGGTAAGCCGGTGACGGATTGGGACTTGTGTCGCGTGCTACATTTCCACTTGCTCGCATGCAAACTTCGACAACCAATGTCGACGAGGGACAGGTTCACAAAAAAGTTCAAGGCAGGGCCTACCAATTATCCACTGAAACGGCCACTTTAATTATTAAGCTTGACTTGAATTGTGTGGGAACTGAGGAGAGCTCTCTCGTGTAGAGGGAGGGGAGATAGATATCCACTACAAGCGGCGAGTCGAGGTCGTGGCTAAAAGGGTGAAAGAAGAGGTGGAGGATGACTTGGGGGAATAGAGGACAGAGAAATGGGGGGATAGAATGGGGGGATAGAATGGGGGATGAATCAAAGAAAACCAAGTCACTTACAAGCATGCAACTTATCTGATTCATCATTTGAGAATCGACCATCAAGAGGAGAAGAAGAATCCTCTCAAGCGTGCGTGCACTGTCTACAACTACACAGTAAGGAAGGGAAGTGACCGCGATCATTATTCCCACTCTCGGACTTCAAGGATTAGGGGACTTTGTGTATTGAACCCATGTCAATGGCTGGCCATGTTCTGGTGGAACATGTCTCTCCCCTTACGATAGCTGTGTCTATGCTTCTACAACTAGTGGTGGTGTGGATCATAGAAGGGTGTGCATCTAGATGTTCTCGAATACATTCATACGCAATCGGTTGATAAAAAAAAACCATCAAGAAAATCATCAATGGCAAAGGAAAAATCACACACCCCTCCCCATAGTTCCAAAACCTCTTTTCTTTCCCTCTTTCTATTTCAAGGATCCTTCTTTTTTCTGATATAAAACATTCTTCCTCTCCTCCTCCCAAAAACGTCTCTTCTTCTCTTGTCTCTCCAGGTCACTCAAACACTCTTCTTTCCTTCCTTCTCTCATCCTCCTCCTCCTCGCTCCTGCCTTTGTGGCAAAGCAACCGACCTGGTTGTGCTCAACATCAAAACCTATTCCTCGTGCTTCCAACTTTCACAGGACATTTACCATCATCATCATCATCATCATCATCATCATCTTTTCCATTATTAGACTCCCCTCACTATCCTCCACAATACCGCAATAATGGCCGTCTTCGCTCAGTATGATTACCTCTTCGCGGTTGGTACCATTTTCGCCTTCCTCGACGCCTGGAACATTGGTGCCAACGATGTCGCCAATTCATGGGCTTCATCCGTTTCCTCCCGCTCCATCAGCTACTTCCAGGCCATGATTGGTGCTACTATCATGGAGTTCAGTGGTGCTCTTGGTGTTGGTGGTCGTGTTGCCGACACTATTCGAACCAAGGTTGTCGACGTCGAGGCATTTGACGAGAGCCCTGGCCTGCTTATGCTCGGTATGGTCTGCGCTGTTATCGCCTCTGCCAGTTACCTCACCATGGCCACCAGGCTCGGTTTCCCCGTTTCCACTACTCACTCTATTCTTGGCGGTGTCCTCGGTATGGGTGTCGGTGCCCTTGGCGGCTCTGGTATTACCTGGGTTGGCTACAAGGAGAATGGCTCTGTTGATATTCAGCAGGGTGTTGTCCAGGTAAGACATTCCAACTCCCCATCTCATCCTGCAGTATCGCTAATGCAACCTCTCTCTATAGGTCTTCCTCGCTTGGATCATCGCTCCCATGCTCTCCGGTATCTTTGGTGCCATCATCTTCACCTTCACCAAGTACTGCGTCCTCCTCCGCAAGAACCCCGCCATGAGGGGTCTCATCCTCGTTCCCTTCTACTCCTGGCTTACTGCTTCCCTCATTGTCATGCTTCTCATTTGGAAGGGTGGCTCCTACACCATCAACCTCACCGAGGCTCAGATCCCTGGTGTTATCGTCGCCGCTGGTGCTGGTTTCGGTCTCCTTGTCGCCATCTTCCTCGTCCCTTGGATGTACCGAGTTGTTATCAAGGAGGATTGGCAGCTCACTGGCTACCACATTATCCAGGGTCCTTTCCTGCTCCGCCGTGGTCCCGTTCCCCCTCCTCCCGCCAACTTCCACGGTATCGTCCGCAACTTCTACGAGGGCCACCTTACCCGTGAGGAGCTCGATGAGCGCCGCGCTCGGGAGGCTGCGGCCAACGGTGAAGATATCGAGGGCCAGCCCGACAAGAAGTCTACCATTGACCACACTGTCGAGGAGACACCCGATAACACCAACCCCTACGCCCACAAGTCTCTCATCGGCCCCAAGCCTGAAGCTCGCTGGTACAGTGGTGCTATGATCTGGTGGGCCATCAAGTTTGCCGTCCTTCACGGTATTGACAAGGATATTGTCTCGTCTCAGAGTGAAAAGTCGGCTGTTGCAGGTGATGTCGCCGAGATCCACGCTCGCGCCGAGCACTTTGACAACCGCGCCGAATTCCTCTACACCTTCCTCCAGGTCATGACTGCCGCATCTTCCTCATTCGTCCACGGTGCCAACGATGTCGCCAACGCCATCGGCCCTTATGCCTCCATCTACCAAATCTGGCAGTCTGGCGAAGTCCCCGGAAGCAAGGCCGAGGTTCCCCTCTGGATTCTCGCCTTTGGTGGTGCTGGTATCGTCATTGGTCTCTGGACTTATGGTTACAACATCATGGCCAACCTCGGTAACCGTGTCACCCTCATGTCCCCTGCTCGTGGCTTCTCCATGGAGCTTGGTTCCGTCATCACCATCATTCTCGCCACTCGCCTCAAGCTTCCCGTCTCTACCACCCAGTGCATTACTGGCGCCATCGTCGGCGTTGGTCTTTGCAACGGTGACTGGCGATCTATCAACTGGCGCATGGTCGGCTGGATCTACCTCGGTTGGTTCATCACTGTGCCTGCTGCTGGTCTCATTTCCGGTTGTCTCATGGGTTTCATCACCTATGCCCCCAACTGGTAAATGCTCGCGTACAAGATGGATTGTTGATTAAAGGCGCCAGGGTTGTTTGATGATGCGAATGGGAGTTTGGGTTTGAATCTCTTGCTTGAGTCAAGAATAGAATAGCAGTCAATAAAAGAGTTGCTGCAGCGATTTTTTCTAAAGCGATGATTGAGTTTGCCGCTATCTTGAGCACAAGAAGCGAAGAGGGTAGTGTTGAACAGTACTTGATAGAACGTTATACCAAATAGATGAATGGCTGTTACTGAACTTCGTTCATACTTGTTGAGTGATTAGTTCGAACCGAACATGATTTCAGAGTAGGTCTGAGTTCAGCCTTTGACAGCATAGAGTCGAGTCCCTTGATGACCAATGATGATGAATAGCCACAGGTCTTGTGCCCCCCGATGAAGCACTATACAGTACACCCTTTTGAACTCACGTGGGAGGCGAGAAATATACTTTCCGCTAGAATCTTCGAGTGGCAATGGCAGATGATCACACACTTTTAATTTCAAACTACACCGCCCAAGACTGAAAGAGTCTACCGGTACACTTGTTATCTCCTTGAGGCACATCTACTTGTCCTTACGAGGGACGATCCAGTCTAACAACTCAGTCTAACAACTCAGTCTAACAACTCAAACTATTGTCCCTGGAGAAATTGAAATTGAACTACCGAACAAAGGTATCTTTATTTATTTATTTAGGAATGTCCGTTCTACATGTCCTATATCGCTTGACCTGAATACCCCCCTTTTGCAGACTTCATGTCCCTAATCCCCTTCTCCAACTCATCCTCGATGAATTTCTCAACACAGAGTCCAGACGAACCAGGGACCTCGGAGCAGGGCTTGATGGTTCCTGCATAGATCTTCTTCTTGAGGTGGTCCATGACCTCCTTGGTGACCTTCTCAACAGCGGCCTCGATGTCTGAGTTGTCGAGGGAGAGCTCTGAGTCAGTGTCGCGGGCCTGGAGATTCATTGTTTCCTCGCCAGCTCGGACATTATTTAGGACCCCGCCAGAATTTCGCTTCTCCCCAACAAACCTGAAAACCTTGTCGTATTTCCTATACTTTAACGGACAATTTTTCCAATCAGATTTGGGAGCAACTCGCAGACTACTCCCCCATGGCAGAATATGATCATCTTCACAAACATAATGCCGACCACTTGCCAGCAAATTGCGGGCTGCGAGATTGTTTGCCTCGGGGGCTCCGTTTTCAGTGATCTCGTTGCTTTGTGCGCCTGTCTTGTCCTTGGGCTTTTTGATCAACATGCCGTATGGGTCTCCCTTGGGCATCGATTTTGGAGACTGCAAGAATGACATTTGCGTCTCCTTGGGCTTCTTTTGTCCGCGGGCCTCGATATTCCGTCCTTTGGACTCTGTGATGTTCTTGGACTCTGTGGTGTTTTTGATCTCTGTGGTGTTTTTGGACTCTGTGGTGTTTTTGGACTCTGTGGTGTATTTGGACTCTGTGGAGTATTTGGACTCTGTGGTGGTCAGGGTCTGCGACATCTTTATCTCGTCGAGCTTGACCTTTATCACGTCGAGCTTGGCCTTTATCTCGTCGAGCTTGACCCTCTCCTCGGTCTTACTTTGCTTCTTGGGAAGGGGGTTGAGGAAGCCCGGCTCCCGACGCATGGGGACATTCTCCTTGGCGGGCTTGATCTTTACCTTGTCGTGCTTGTTCTCCTCCTTGTCCTCTTCTGGCTTGATGGGGTGGAGGACCGAAGGCTTCCGACGCATGGGGAAGTTCTCCTTTCTAGGCTGGGGGAAGAACATGTTGATGTCGCGATTATCGAGCTTCTTAGGGCCAGGCTTAGTCATGTTCTTTCTCTGAAAGGCTTGTCCTTTGCCATTGGTGCCAATCTTTTTCATATCTTCGTCCTCCACGTGCGGGTACCCGTCGGTGGACACGAAGTGTTCCTGGAAGATCTTCCAGATTTTCTTGGCGAATTTTAGTGGTTGGACGCGGCTTGCGCGCTTCTCGTTTTTCTTGGATCCGGGGATCTTGATTTTACCTTGCTTGATGAGATCGTTGGTTATTTCCTCGACGCCTTCTTCGACGGCTTCCTCGACGGCCGAGTCGCTGTAGTCCCGGGTCTTCAAGGGGGTGTGCTTCTCGACCGTGTTGGTTTTAGGGGCCTTGGCAAGTTTTGTTTTATCTTGCTCGATGTTAACATCCTTTAGCTCTTTGACGGCTGCTTTCAAGTCTGTTGCCTCGGCAAGGTTGGGAAACTGAGAGAGGTGTTCACCCTGCACCTTGCCGAGATGTTCCTCCAGATCCACGGAGGTGTCCTGAACGATCTTTACATTGCCTGCGCTTTTGAAACCTCGGCTTTGCACCTTGTTATGCGTCTTGATTTTGCCTTGCTTGATGAGATCGTTGGTTGTTTCCTCGACGGTTCCCTCGACGGTTCCCTCGACGACCTCCTCGATGGCCGAGTCGCTATAGTCTCGTGCTATCAATTGGCCTGGGAAGGACTTATCCTTAATCCCCTGGGCCCCCCATCTGCAATGTGTTAGATTTTGTGCATCATCCAGCAATTCCAAGTGTCAACCTACGGCTTGCAAAGGTATTCAAAGTATGCCCAGTCACCGTTACCAATCGTTGGATGTTCTCGGGCCCACAGAACAAGATCGCGATTTGTAGCAACTTCGGTGGCCTTGACCTTGGCCTTGATCTTGAACATCTGTATGTTGGATTTGCCGTCGCACACCTTGTGGCCAGCGAGTCCGATCGTGCAGAAGGTGAGCCGATCGGCGCTATCATCGTACTCACAGAAGTCGGGCTCCAGAATAGGATGGGCGGGCGCGTATTTAAAATGGTTGAAAAAACTGTTTTCTCCAAGATACTGGACCTCAATCTCGTAACGCTTGATGTTGTGAGTGTCAGATGGGAAAGTCAAGATCATATCGCGGCCCTTGAAATTGACGCAGATCTTGGCCGCCGACTTGGAATGTTCGCAGGGACCCTTAGGATCGCAAAGCTCCCAGCATTGGTCGAGGTGGCCTGTCCATGTCTTGTCATGGATGAAAACGGTGGACGAACGGACGGGAAGCCATTCGTTCTTGGGGATGCGTTCGGATCTGGAAAAGTGTGTGTGATGCTTGGCAGTAGGAGCAGCTACGGCTACGAGGGCCAAGGGCAGGGTGAAGAGGAGTGAGCCTCTCATTGTGTTGTCGTGCCGATGAGAGATGATATAGATTGAAGAAAGATGGTATGAAGATAGACATGAAGAGTTGGGACAGAAGGTTTATATACCTGGACACCCGAGCATTTAACCTTAGACCAGATGAAACTGTAGGGGCTTCTCGAAATGTGCTGTGCATTTATATATGTAGACAGGCCCATAAGGGGGGGGGGGGGAGACAAGCATCAGAAGAGCCACAAGAACATTTTTCCACAACTACGTAACACTCTGCAGAAGATTCAGCGATAAGCTGCTTTTAAACAGATATATAATTGCAGAAGAGACAGGTACTTAAGACGCCTATTCGTGATAGAGTTGCAGTGTGCGCAGCGTAGCTCGACATCAGACCAGGTCTTAAGCTCCGAATAGATAGTTACTTCAAATACTAGGCCAAATTCGCCAAAGACCACGTATTCCCAAGGGCTCTATATATTGTGTTGTTAAACATGCGTGCGGATGACCTCGGACGCATTCGTTTGTAAGTTTACGCAGCGATGGGACATGGTGAGGAAATATATACACCGAAATTTAAAGTCGTGTCATCCTCACCTGTCGGCTTGATCTATAGAAGAAAGAGTAGCAAGTAAAATCCCACGAGTCACTTGACGGTCTTGTTCTGTGGTATAAGATAGCAAAGGTAAGCAAAACGTTCCTAAGAATCTGAATGCTGTTATCTCTTTTACTTAAACTGGTTATTCTACGATATTCTGGTCTATCCGAGATGAGTCGAAAGTGTCAAGTTGCAGCGAGTTCATCCGATGCAGCCATGTTGGTCCGAAGCAAAATGCTAATTCTAAATAGTTACAGCCACGAATATCATGCACGCGAGCCTTTGAACTTTGTCAACAAAAAGTAGGTTCTTTTCATTTTGAGATGTGCGGGAAAATCTACAACTGACACGTAGTCAAAGTGACGATGTTTGCAGGTGAGCCTGCTGTTCGGTTGATGTAGACCTAGATACTCCAGAGAACAAAGTACTGTCGTGTTTACCTACTTGTATTTTCGAGGCAGTGTGTCTTTTTGCCTGGTCCATATATAAATTATGCCTCTGGTATCGGCTTGTGTAGGATGGTCTATGGACGCATGGATGTTCCGACATGACCAAGATAGCGTAAACGCCAGTCAATATATCCTTGTTATTTGAGGATCAGAGCCGAGGGTTAAAGATACTGTTACTTTTGCTCCAAGAGAGAAAGAATCTTTCCCTTGGGCTTGCTTTCATTAATATCGAGGGGTACCCTTAGAGGCACACTTTCCAAGCATTACATAGAATATCGTCCTACAAGAGAACTCTACAGAAATTGCACATGGATTTCAGTATTGAAATAAAAAAAATATAAAAAAAGAGATGCAAGCATTAATAGCAGTGGTTTTGGGGATTGTTAGCCGCCCCTGAGATCGTGGAAGCATTGCCTCACATGACACTGCTTCAGAACGACAGTGCAAGACTAGGTAAGTATCCCCTCTATTGACTTATCAACTCTATTAGAGGCCTGCAGTGAGTGATTAAATGGAATATATAGTATGAACAATGCTCATGATCCAATGTCAGGGGTAATCTCTGCTACGCATACCAAGACACAGGCAGAACACATTGCAACAGCACTCATTCTTTATGATATAAACAAGGAGAAAATCTTCCATTTCTTAGATAAATCAGCCATTGTGCTCACATAGAACAAAAGAAACAGAAGGTGGACAATGCCAACACAAGGGCAACAAAGGTGACGACAGCCGACAGCTGGCAACTCATTTCCCACCCCCTTTCATTCACCGTCAACTAAGAGTCGCTGCTGCCAATATTTTTCTACAACTGCCAGCAACTGCCAGAAATCTCTTCACCTTCTTGGTGTGACTTTTGTGAATAAAGTCTCCTCCAACGCGTCCTTTCTCATCATATCTAAACACCAACACCAACACCAACACCAACACCAACACCAACACCAACACCAACACCAACACCAACACTAACCTCACCTCACACATCAACAACTATCGCGAACAACAATATGGTCGTCAAGGTCGCCATCATCGGCGGAGGTCCTGCCGGGCTGGCAACTCTGAGATTTCTCAGTCATGCTCACGAATATTTTCCCATTCCTCCCATCGAGGCTCGTCTTTTTGAAGGTGAAGCTCAAATCGGTGGCACTTTCGTATATCGGGTTTATGAAGATGCCGAGGTGAGACTTTCTTGACCAGAAGCCTCGAACAACGCTGACCGGACTACCAGCTCGTCTCTTCCAAGTATCTTACCGCCTTTTCCGACTTTCGTCTTCCGGAGGATGCCCCCGACTTTGTGACCCCTCAGGTCTACGTCAAGTATCTCCATGGCTATGCCACCAAGTTCAATCTCTGGCCCTTCATCGAATGCGCCACTTTGGTCAAGAGCGTCCGTCGTGGTGCTGGCGGAGTTGGTCACGTCGTTACCATTAAGAAACATTCTCGAGTGTCCGAGTGGTCATGTGACGCCGTCGCTGTGTGCAGTGGGATCAACGTCAACCCAATCATCCCTTACATCAAGGGCATCGAGAATGTTCCCACTGTTCTTCACTCGTCGCGACTCAAGGGTCGAGCTCAGTTTGGTGAGAATGGCAGTATTGCCGTCATGGGTGCTGGGGAGACGGGCATGGACATCGCTCATCTTGCCGTGACCTCCTCTGCCAAGTCCATCACTCTCTGCCATAGAGATGGCTTCTTTTGCGCTCCAAAGGTTCGTGACATTTCTCTACTTGGAAGAACAACACTTACACTAATCAGATCATCCCCATGCCACTTGTCATGGGTATTGGAAAGCCTTGTCCCGGTGCTCGCCCCAACAAGCCTGTCGACACGTCCGTGGCGAGCCTTTTTGACACTGCCTACGTGCACCCCAAGCTTCAGAGAAGCCAGGCACTCTGGACCTACTACGACCGATGGATCAAGACCACGCACTGGCTGATTTCCGGGACTGAAGAGGGACCCGATCAGTGGGTTGGCCACATGAGTCAGTCGCGAAAGTACGCGGACTCCAGTAAGTTATGTGTATCTCCAAGTCGTCCTTGAAGTAACTTACGATTGTAGTCATCCTATGCAAGTCCGACAGAGCTATTCCCTACCTCAATGTTGGGAAACGCTCCAATTCTTGGGCTAATCGTCTTCGTTCTTGGTTCATGAACGTCCCCATCAAGAAGACTAACGGCAAGAAGATTGACACTGTTATCTGGCCTGACAGCGTTGACGAGGAGGGCTTTATGCGTTTTGGCCAGGATAAAATTGCAAAGAACCCCGATCTGCTCAACGTGCAGATCAAGCCAGATGTCATGGTCTTTGCCACTGGCTATACCCAAGAGTTCCCCTTTCTCGACAAAGACTATCCTGTCGTCGCACAGACAAACGTCCGTGGCGTCTACAAGGATGGAGATGTCACCCTAGGCTTCATCGGCCTTGTTCGTCCAGCCATTGGTGAGTAGCCAGCCTTCGTGTCCCCCTTTCCTCGCTAATCAAGACACAGGCGCTATACCTCCTCTTGCCGAGCTCCAGGCTCAGTTCTGGGTTCTCCGTCTTCTCCAAGATCGGTATCCCAAGGAAGTCCCTACCACTCGTGACCCCCATGCCCTTGATACCTATGACATGGACTGGCAGCTTCATGCCCGTGACAGCTACAGCTTCTTCGACACCAAGCGAGGTGTTGATCATGAGAGCTATGCGTACCAGTTGGCTCTCGACATGGGATCGGCTCCAAAGATGTCTCATGTCATGAGAAAGGGCTACAAGGTGTTTTACGCCTGGGCCATGGGCTCCAACTTCAATCCCAAGTTCCGCATGATTGGACCCTGGAAGTCGGATGATGCAGAGGACATCATGCGCGATGAGCTGTACAATGTGGTCAAGCGATCCGGTGGCATATTCTGTGAGTAGTAAAGACGAATTCTGAGTCACCCAGTGACTAACTTGTGTATAGACCTTGTGACATATACCTTTGTGCCATTCTTCATCTTTGGCACAATCAGCATGCTCATGTATGCCTGGTACGGCTTCTGTGGCCTCTTCACATGTGGAGTAAAACGATCAAGGAAGCACGCCGGTTAGTCAAGGGGTCCAACTTGGCTTCGAGTCTTTCTTCTTTCTGACCGCATTCTTCTCGTGGTAATACCGTGGGCTTGGAAACGGGCGCCGTCAGAGGCAGGGGATAGGCAGTCTTGGTCGGACGGGATTCCAAACTTTCAAGCTACTAGAAGCTCTTGGTCTGGAAGAGATCTATTATATCTAGGGACGGAGGTGTTGGCGAGTGTGTGCGTTCATTAATCTGGTAAACATGTATGAGTTGAGACGATTTATAACAGGGGCACTAACAATCATTGATCGACTGCCTACCTATAAAATTTATTGAGGGAAAGATGACAAGATTGGTAGCGACATGTTCCAAAAGCGAAGGAAGTGTAAAGAAAAGGGCGAATTTGGCTTTGGGAAGCTGATCTCAATGAATATAATTCCAAACCCTGCCTTTCAATAGCACATACGACTATACCCACTGGGAAGTTCGGGATCCCATCAAGATATTGTCCCCCCTCCGTTCGAAGTTGGCCGTTCTACAACAGCGTGTTAAGGGTCGTACCCGTTGTTGGTCAACAATACGGGCGCCTCAATTGATTGTATCTAAGCTGGAGATTCCAAAGAGAGGTCTGCCGGTCTGCCTGCCTTTCATGAGGAAGGAGGTCACGTGAGAGCACTCACGTGACTGTAGTCGGCCTCGACAGGTCTTGGGCAAAGCCCGTAACACGATTATTGACCAATCTTTTGCCCTTTGGTATAATGGTTAAGGCACAGCCATAACATAAGGCTAGCAAGGCTCTTAACAAACAGAATACTATTATAGCCCAATTAAAAGCCTAGAATGACTTTTCGCAGAAGAAACTAGCTTCTATAGAGCCCAAGGGAAGGAAACCAGTTCAAAGAGATCCAAATACTATATTTGCAGACTATAAATTAATTAAAATGGCTCGTTAGGAGGCTGAGAAAGCAGTTGTAGATTCTAACTACTCTGACAAGTGCAATGTTGCTTAGGAAGCTCTACAAATTGCACAGACTGCAAAGGAGGATATATTTATTGAGTGGCAGTTAGAAAATCGCAATTAAAGCTATATTCGTAGAGAAATTGAAGAATGTTTTTTTGTGTTGTTTTTTTGACAAGTGAAACTGGTGATGTGGCCAGATGGGGTGTGGCCATTTGGTGGTGGCCCACTCTAAATCACCTCGGTCAAGGACAAGATATGGGGTGCATGGCGGGGCTCACCTCGGTGAAGACCGCATCTTTATTTTTTTCCATCTTTCCCAAGCTGCACCACCCCAATTCAACTTCCACATCCGAGCAAACATGTCTCGAGGAACGGTACGACCCAACTCTTGGGTGGCCTTGCGGCTTCCTAATGACACCATACGTGTCTTGCAGGTGTTACCCAACACGTAAGCCCCATTGACATATACGCGACAACATTCTCAAGATGGCTAAGCTCTTTTCTGTAGGACCGTCTCGCTTGGCAAGTATGGCTCGTTTCCGACAAATCTAATTATCGATCGCCCTACGCACCTCACGTACGAAGTCCAGGATAAGCGTGAAGGCGAAAACTTTGCGCGCCTGCGCGTTGTCCCGGCCAAGGAGCTGAACGCCGATGATCTGGTAGAAAAGCGCGACGAACCTGCCGAAGGAGATATTGCTGAGGGAGACGATGTGGTTACTGCTGCGGACGGCGAGGAGATGACTCTTGTGGATGAGAGTGGAAAGGTCGTCATCAGATCCAACCGCGAAATCATCGACGACTCGGCGCGTCAGACGTTGACATCCGAGGAGATCGAGGAGCTCAAGCGCAAGGGTGCCTCGGCTGGCAAGGAGCTCATCGCTAAGCTTCTCCTGTCGCATACAGCCATCGATCAGAAGACGGCTTACTCACTGGCAAAGTACAAGCTACTCAAAACGAGAAAGTACATCCGACGCTTCACCCTCTACCCTCTGGACGTACCCATGCTTGGCCAATGGTTGCTCGAAGACCGCGACTCTGCCAGGATCCTGGAAATGCGCCAGGAGATGATGGCTCTGGTGGGATGCTGGGCCGACGTTCACTTTGGCGGCGTGCCACGAGAGGATGATATAGGTTCCCAGGGAGGGAGGTGGCTGGTTGTGGATGATACGGGTGGTCTGCTGGTTGCTGCCATGGCGGAGAGGATGGACATTCTTCACCAGAAACCTGAAGAGGAGGAGACTGAAACTGTGGAGGAAAAGTCGACGCAAGATGGCGAGACGACTGCTGTGAAAGCTACAGAGACAACAGAAACGTCGCAAGGGCCTTCACAAATAACATCGGAGCAGCTTGACGTTCCCTCATCACCCAAGGCACGAAAGAAACAGCAAAAGAAGCGCCCACCACGCCGAAGCGATTTTGACGTCCCCTACGTCTCCAAAAATACCCTCACCCTCATCCACGGCCAGACCCAGCCCAACCTCGCCCTTCTTCGCTACTTCAACTACGACAGCGCGAACCCTAATCCTCCCTACCCTTACCACCCTCTCGCCACAAACCTCATGCCCATCACATGGCTGCAACTTCTCTCTCCCCAGGACGACGACTCATACAGCAACAAGCCTCCAGAGGTCGCGCCTGAGGTGCTGGCTTCTTGGAAGACCAACAGACGCGGAAACTGGCACCGCAAGAGACGGCGCTGGGCTCGTGTCAAGCATGTTGTTGATACAACTCGTGCAGGAGGTTTCTCCGGTCTTGCTGTCGCGAGCACCATGGATCCCATCTCCATCATGCGAAACACTCTTCCGCTTCTCGCGGGTGGCGCACCCGTCGCCATCTACTCCTCTACCATCGAGCCTCTAGCCCAGTTGGCCGACTGCTACAGCGTTTCGCGTCGCGCGGCATGGGTGTCTGCCCCACCGGACGAGATAGAGGACAAGACACTCGAGGAACTTGAGCGCTGGGAGGGCAACGCCGAGTTCCCCCTGAACCCGACGCTTCTCCTCGGCGTCACTATCCAGAGCAGCCGCGCGAAGCGGTGGCAGGTTCTCCCTGGGCGAACGCATCCGTTCATGACGGCCAAGGGCGGTCCTGATGGGTTCTTGCTAACAGCGTGGAGAGCTGTACCGGTGGAGGGCAAAATCGAGGCAAGGGGTAAATTCAAGAGAAGAAAGTTGGATGCCACTCAGTAGAGAAGGTGGGAGAAAGGGACTAGGCTGCGTAGGTTAGCTCGAGCGTGATATTGAGAGCATGTGTGGCTCGTCAACGTTTGTACAACCAAGGTAGTCGTCAAGATGCCATGCCATGATACCCCAGAATACTACGCCAACTCCGTCCCTTTGCAAAGATTTTGAAACTTCCAGAGACGGCAGAAGAAAGAAAGACATGTGCGACAAAAAGTAATCTTCTTTTTCTCTCGCGTAAATACCCGCCTTTTAGGCCGGTCTGTCTAGTGTGCCTCCTGGTATTTCCCCCACAACATCCTACAGCGACTTTCCCATAAATTTTCTCTTGGTGAAGCTCAACCACCACTTGCTCGGCTTGGTCTCGTCCCCATCGTACACTCTCGCGAGTAATCGGACAGCGAGCTCCTGTCGAACCTGTGACAGGTACTGCCTAAGCTGCTCGGCCTCTTGCTTATCCCGAGGGGACTCGTACATCTGCATTCCAGGCATGTCAGCTCACATACCTGATTAACATTGCAACCGGAACAGCATACCTGGTTAAGGGGAAATCCGGGGTCGCCAGGAATGGCAAAGTTGAGGTCCAGGGCCAGGTTCATGACGTCCTTCTGGGCATCTCGGAGAGCGGCCTGGGGTCGGATCTTGGTGAGGCAGTCGCTCACGAACCAGATTCCATAGACGAGGAGACGGTCAGCGGGTCCCTGGATCTCAAAGTTGCGGAAGAAGGTGTTGGCGCGGAAGAGGGCAAGGACCTCGTCGAGGATATCATAGCTCTCGCTATCCGGATCGGGCGCCTCGTTGGCTGGCAGAGGCGGAGAAGGGATGGGAAGAGTATACGCCGGACCGCGAGTCTTGGTGCGGAGGGGAAGAAGCGGCACGTTGCCGATTAGACGGGGGACATTGGGGTCTGAGTTGAAGACGGAGTTGTAAGCCTAACAAGCTGAGGGTCAGTCATGTTGCAGGTTGAAGCTGGAACGTCGGGGAAGACGTCGATGGTGAATTAGTTTTATGTGTTTCATACGTACCGGCATCTTGAGGAGCTTGGATTGCTCAGTAAAGCAAGGCTGTTTTTTATTGTAGAGGTGGTGATATTCGGCGCGAAGGGGAGAGATGCGACTCGTCACTGGCGGGGCTCCAACGACAAGCAGCAGGTAGCTCTGCCCACGAAGCTGTCGTCGATGGTGTGGAGCAGCGAGGCTGGCATGTTTCATGCCTTGTAATCAAACCATCAAAATCAGGCCAAAAGTTCCTCTGTGGCGCAGATCAAATGGTCTCCGCCATGTGTCCACTCTTTTCAATCCTTGTTCCGTGGCTGCCTGGCATTCCTCTCACACTCACGTGAGTTCGCATCCTTGTCGCGCCTGATATGTCCCATTGACAAAGACGTGTGGCGACGCGCCCCCCTCCTCGCGGCGCAGCTTTTTCTGTTGGGTAGAAGTGAGAGAGAAAAAGCAGCCTAATTAAGGGCTTAAACGCCCACGGCGGAAATTGAGACGACGCGTGCACTTTCATTCTTGCAACATCCGCCTTTTTTCATCTCATCAGTTTCTCATCGCCAGCAGCTGTTCAAAAAGAGTTGACGGGCTTTTCGGAGTGTTTTTTTTTTCTTTTTAAACACCCATCTGCACAGTTTTCTTCTCTTTCTTATTCGTTTTCTAAGGGGGGCATATCTCCCGTGTTTTCGCCCCTTTTTTACTTTTTCCTGTCAAGCCCTTTGCAAGGGCGACTAACGCTCGTGCCACCCCCGCTAGTGGCCTACACGGTGGGAACCAGGACCAGGGAATCAACCTTTGTCGGCGCGTCGCGGGTCGAGATTTAGGTTTGGCTTCAGGCAACGAATGGAGAAAGACTCATCAAGTGGAAAGGGACCTAATCGGTCCATTCTTTTGTTTGAGTAGGCAGCCTGTTTCCTTTCATCATCATTTTCCTCTTCAACTATTTATCTAACGACGTCGCGACAGTCATCGCAGCTTTATCACTCGGCTGCGCGATCTTGTAGACATGGCGATGTCTCTCTCCACGACATCTTCTACAACCTTGTTGCGTAGCGGCTCATCCTCATCCCCCGACTCGACACCTTGCACAACACAAGCGCCTGTTGCATCACCTCGAAAGCGGCGACCGCGCCGTCATTATCGTCCGGCCAAGAACTCTCTGTATGATGTCTTCTATCAGCATGCAGGAACTTCGCTTTTTGTACGCCCCATCTGCTGGACCGATGTGCATGCGCAGCTTCTTGGAGCCCGGTGGGAGGAACTCACTCCATGCGATACGCCCCAGCCGATTGTGTCGCCCGGCACGCCGCCTTCGAGGGGCCATATGAACCCGTCAAATACCATCATCACCCTCAGCAACGCGCTTACTCAGATTCTCCTCCCTGATGCGATGCATCCTATGCTTTGCTCCAATGCTGTCAAGTCAGTGTTGATGACGCTATGGCCCGAACCATTCAAAGAACCACATTATTTACCAGAGCTACATATTTACTTTGGCGGACGGGTCTATCGGGATGCGGTGCGCGCGCAGATGATGTGGTATTTTCCTCGTGAAGAGCCCAAGTCGTCGTGCTCTTCTTTCAAGTCGATATCAACACGGCCCGCTGACTCGTTCAACCCCTCCACTCAGTCGACTCCTCCTCAGACTATCGCAAACCGTCCTATGATTTGTTACATGGGCAAAGGCCAGCTTGCTTCCATTCGAAACAACCTCTTTCGAGTTGCGCCTGGTCCTGGAAGAACCTGGAATGAGCCTGTTTATCGTCTGCAGCAGCTGAGAGCGCGATTATTGCTGCCCACAAACTCAGATCATGATGCTCACTTTGTGGGCATCTTTCTAGGCATGGCGCAGAGTCATTTTTACCCACTTCCGTCCCCCACACTGAGGAGGGATGTTCGAATGTCCGATACGCAAGCCATTCCTCCTTGCCCCAACTTTCGGGACCTTACTCTACGTATTCTTACACATGACATTGATACGTCGGAGTTCCTGGTATACACAGGACACATTACGAAAGAGTTTCTAGAAAAGTTCCATGACCCTTTCAAAGCGCCTGCAGGGGGTGACGATGCAACAGTTTCTGGCATCAAGATCGAATTCACGAGGGTGCCAATTTGGCCAATTCTTGGGTTGCGAGAGAGACTCGGAAAAGCACTCAGCCAAGACATTGTCGGGCAGTTTGACCCTGAGGAGATCGAGACGTGGGAATCGGAAGCTGAGCAGAAGGAGGGTGTCAAGCGTAAGCGAGAAGCTCTGTCAGAAGTTCTCAACAGCAGCTTCGACGATGATTCGGAGGACGAGCCCGCACTCGCTGCAAAGAAGCGGTGCTTGAACGAGGGTTCACCGGTGGGTGTGGTAATATAAGAGTTTGCGTTTGAGGCAGCTCTGCCAGTACAAGACCTGGAGAAAACCCTACGGGTCAACGAAGAAACGCGATGCATGAGGGCTTAGGATTTCTCATATTGAAATGCATGGGTTATGGGACGGTTTCGCATAAGATTTTGCCCCACAGGCACTAGCATTCAAAGACGATGGTAACGGCAACGATTATGGCAACGGCGCGAAGGCGATATGGATATTTTGTTAGGGAAAGGCGTGATAGTCGGTTTTGCTGGACTTGGTGCAGGGTTTGTATACGCCGGACAAGAGGATGGAGCGTTTTGTCTTTGCTTTCCATGTGTGTATAAATTGCTTCTTTGTTTGATAGTTGAGGGCTTTTATGACTCTTTTTACAGCGACGCTAGACTCGTATCAAAACACCAGCACCTGGGATAGGTTGTACGGTTTCTTGGTGATCGAATTACACAGCTTTAGTCGAATTTTTACACTTCCTCATTATGAACACAAGGGTGATCCTGATATGGAGTAAAACAGACAAGAAAGAAAGAAAAGGTTAAGATCCAAGAGGGATGGGGATCTCATCAACCCATGCCTGCAGAAACCTCTTCATAACCCCGCACAGTCAATCCGGTCTTTGAATTGTTCAAGAAGCCCGAGAGCACGACTATCGACGTCGACCATGAAATGATTCCTCGTTGTGAAGAAGTCACGCTTACACACCATCTTCGAGGACAAGAACTATGATGAAGTGGTTTCCAAGTCTGGTACGATGTGAGTGGAATAGCTCCGAGCCAGAGATATTACTAACGCTACGGATAAAGAGCGCATAGAATGTGGATGGTGTGGATGGTCTAGTTGCTATATAGAAGAGTTGTCGCGAGGATTACCGTGTTGGTGTTAGGTGATGGGCTGGAGAGAAGGCTTGTTTCGAGAATGGAAGGGTAGACAATACAGGATGGGCAAGGGATGGGGTTAGTTAGTGTAGTTCGGAGAGGGTTACATTAGAAGTTGTTAGCTCAGGTCCTGGGCATAGATTGATTGAAACGAAACAGATTGAAACAATAGAGAATAGTCATGTCAAATTGACTGTCTGATATCATATGAGGAGCTCATAAATACAGAGAACCGCTACATTGACACATTATCAATCATCCACATTGGCTGTCAATCTCGACAGTTGTCAAAGTTGCGGCTTCCATGCCCGTAACTTGGAGCC